>PVJA010018330.1:0-40234 GCA_004027025.1 Myocastor coypus | reverse complement strand
GGAGGACTCACTAGGGCTTGTCTTTCTCAAAACAGCTCACCTTTATTGAGGGCAACAATCAGGCTAAGGAATGTGGGAAACTACTTTGGTGAATACAGATTACAAATCACTGTATCTTCTACTATTTACCTAACACTGGGTCCACATAGATGCTAACATAAAACATGAGCAGGGGAGGAGACAACCCCTAACATCCCAAGCAAGAGGTCAATAAACAGGGCGCCAGCAAGAGAAGCTGCTATCTGCAGTCCTAAGTCCCAGCTTGCTGGGATTTACAGCAGACAGCAGCCCTCCCTGGGCTGTTTCTTGTTTCCTACTTCTCGGGATATCACTTGGGCATAGTACTATAATGCATGCTCTTGACTGTCAAGACCAGGAAGAGGGGCCTTCGCTAGGCAGCTACCCCTCAAGATTTTTGTTTTTTTGTTTTGTGGTACTGGGGATTGAACTCAAGACCCTGCGCTTGCCAGGCAAGCACTTATTCTACTGAGCTATCTCCCCGACCCCCCTCCAGATTTTTGGACGGTGAACTATTTAATCAGTTTGGATTTCTGGTATTTTGACAACAGTAGGTGCCACAGCAGGCCCCTAGAGAGGAACACTGAGGCAGGGCGGCCACTGTATACACTATAGCTACAGTGCAAAAGGAAGGCAGGTGGGCCTCAGCGAGGGTGAGACAGTCACCTGCAGGACCTGGAAAGTATATATGGAGAGAAGGGGGCTGGGCTGTGGCTCCAGAGCAGAGCAGCTGCCTAGCGTGTGTGAAGTGCCGAGCTCAGCTGCCAGCACAGGAAAGCAAACCAATCATCCTAGGGGCTGGAAGAGTAACAGTGAACTTAGGGCTGCCTGCCATAAAGACCAGGTGTTCAGTGCAGCACCGACACAGGTGCTTGGAGGTGCCCGGGGTGTCTGCTGGAGCCAGGTTCACAGGAAAGGTGTCACTGCACCCTAGGGAGTGAGACTTCTCCTGGGGAGAGACGGCTGTGGGAGGAGTCGGGAAGGGTTTTCTCTTAAGGGGCACAGCAGGCTGAGAAAAGCAGGAGGACCAAGAGGCATAAGAACACAAATGTCGGGCCCGGCGGGATGGCTCAGTAGTCTGAAGCGCCTGCTTGGGAAAGCTTGGGCGGCTTGAGGGACCGCGGTTCGATCGCCGGCACCACATGCTGCGCCAGCCCTGCCCTCGGGGCAGGCTGAGTTGGCCATAAAAATGAGTAAATAAACAAACAAAGGTTCTGAAACAAGAAATAAATAAATAAATAAATAAATAAATAAATAAATAAATAAATTAAAAAAAAAAAAGAACACAAATGTCAGCGTGGCATGCAGCAGTGGGCGTGGGCAGGCCAGGAGCCGCCTCCCCACCGACCTTTGTCGGAAGGCAAATCCAGCACATCAGTAACCGTGCTTTTGCCCATAGCCTCACCTGCTTCCCTGGAGATGCTCTCTATGTGGCCTGTGACTACTGGGTCACAGGCCACACATAGCACCTGAGCATCAGCAGTGTGATAACTGGGGAATGGACTTGTTCATTGAGGAACTGGAGTGTCGCCTAATTAACATCTCAAGAAACGGAGTGCAATAAACAAAGCCCAGGGGCAGCTGTGGTCTGTTACTGACAATCTTGGAAAGCTGGGACTCCAGGTGATAAATGGCAGCTTCACCTGCGGGCTCCCTGTTTGTTGCTTCCTCCCTTGCTGGGTGTTAACAGCTGTCTCCTTCCTTGCTTGGAAATAACACCTATGTGAACCTCGTGATAAGAAAAAGGTGGAAGTCAATAGAGGACGTGGACCTCCTTTGCTGAAGTAATTATGCACATGAGATCACGTTCACTAGCCCAAATAAAGCTGAGTTGCTTTTGGGGTTTTTTGCTCGTGAGGGATGAATCTCAGTGAGTCTTCTGAGGCTACCTTCATCGGGTCTTGTCATTTCTGTCGGCACCGACTCATAACACTGTAGAGCCAAAAGTCTCCAACTTTTAAGACAACAGGTTACAAAGGTGGCTAAATTTCCACAAATGGACAGCAGAACTAAGGGCTACCAGTGTGAAAGCTTTGTTGCACTCCACACGAAACACAAACTTGATAATGAGCACGCTTCAAAATGGCCACTAATTCTGACTGGGTTAATATGAATGAGTTGGCCAACGGGGCAATTATATTGTTTGATTTGCTAGGAACCCTCACCAAACTCTTCATTTTAAATGTATCTTACCACCCCATCCACCTCACTGCAACCGTTTCCCCCTCACCACCCTCTCACTTCCAGGGTGGGAGCTTCATTTGGGGACCACACCCAGAAGCCCAGGAGTCAGGGTTCAGACCTCCTGCACTGGGCTCCAGCACCTGTAGTCTGCTCTGCCCTTCCCAGGTGCCCCGCCATGGTTGAATATTCAGTCCAAGGCTCCTATATTCCAAAGCCATTTGAAGACACCTCCATCCCTTCCCAGAGAACTACTTCATACACCACAAGTTTTACAAAATCCAAAATAATTTTATTCACTTTTTCAGTTTTGCTTCCACAAAGTGTTCGGCGAACATGCTAAGGCGACAGAATGTCTAGTTGGTCACGACATGCAACGCTGACCGTTCGACTGATGACAGCAGCGACCACGCCCACCTGAGCTATGGGCCCCAGAGCACAAGGGGTCTGCAGGAACACCGAACCACACCAGCAACCTGAGGTAGGTCTCTTTACAGTACAAAACTACGCCAGTGTGAGACACTGATTAGCAAGAGCTGCTGAGAGCTGCAGACTTTGGAGAGGGGGAGACTGTGTGGCAGCTGCAGTGAGGGAGGAGAACGGATCCTGGCCACACTGCACCGTGGAGGGGCAGGAGCAGGCAAAGGGAAGGTACCACCCGAAGCAGCGGCAGTCACCCGGCGAACCACCAGCTCTCAGAGCCGAGAGCTCTGCGCAGTGGCCAGCTTGGGAACCTGAGGCAGTGGGACACTCTGTGAACAGACTGGTTCTGGTTTAGAAACAACGGCAGAAGGAGGAAAAGCAGGAGAGAACCCCTCTGAGGGATGGGCCTGCAACTCCCATTCCTGACCTGGGGAGGGTCTGGGGCTCCACCCCGCTGTGTTCCTGACCAGACCGGAAGTGATGCCAGGACAGAAAGCAGGAGCCCTGAGGATTCACAGTGCTCTGCAAGGTCTCCTGTGGCCTGCTGGGCCCGCCCTGCCCCCACCCGTCTGCAGTGGCCCGGGAGGTCGCCGGGGGGGCTGCAGAGGGCCCACTATTACCGCATGTCTTCTTCTGGACACCCTCAAGCCCAGCACCATGGAACCAGCTAGAGAACAAAACGTTACCCTTCCTACCACCTAATAGCAAAACCAGATCTCTAGTGCAGCAAACTGTACAAAAATGATAGAAAGAAATAGGCACTGCTATTAGCACAGTGCTTATTTTAATATAAAATAAACAGCTTACATTTTCACTGTAAATATAGGCTATGTACAGAATTATATATAGATATAGCTACACGTATAAAGCTTCATTATAGGCCTCTGATACATTTATAATAACGGTTCCCTGAACCTTTTAGAGTGCAATTAAGAACAAAAACTAAAATTCTGTGTACATGAATGTGGAATAAATACAATAATCAAAATAGGACTCTCCCTAAAAGTGAAACACACAAGCCAATCCTGAACTGCTGTGCGAAAGATAAAATCGGGAAAGGCAAGGTTTCGGCAGGAGGGACGCGAGGAGGGGCCCGCCCCAGGCAGGGAATGCGACGACGCTGACGCTCCGAGAAGATCTCTCCGCGGGACGAGTTAGCCCTTGACAGCCACTTTGTTCTCCACAGCAGCGAACATGGCATAGAACCGGGAGCTGTCATTGGACAGGAGGACTGACGGGGTGTCGAACTCTACCACCTGCGAGAGGAGAGGCATCAGGGACCACTCAAAAGCTTCGCTGCACCCATTTTTACAATAACCAGGCCAGGAAGAAACTACCTGGCTCTTTGTGTAAATCCCAACTCAGCCTTGGAGTAAAGAAAATAATCTCTGAGGTCTGTAAACTGCAGGAACAGGGGTGGGTACCAAGGCTCATGTCAAAGCCCAGGGACACATGTCACTCAGCTGTGCAAGCTGACCTAGTCCTACAGCACAGACGGGCAGCTCAGCGTGCCTAGCTGGCAGGGGAGGAGCAGTCCCCAGGGCCAGACTCCATCACCTGGCCATCCCGCTGACGTGCTTGTGTGCAGCTGCAGAAATCAGGCTGTAGAAGCGGCAGCGATGCACAGGCAGAGCCTCCCTCCCACCAGGCAGAAGCTGTCATGGGACATACCTGGGCCAGGCCATGTGAGGGGTCTCCTCAATGCTTCCTGGGGAGACCCCACTAGGGTAGGACAGGAAGAGGAGAAGGGCAGACACCCTGCAGGTGCAGGGGATGCCAAGCCCGGAAGGCCCCCTGCTCAGCTGGCGCATGGGACAGCATGGAGCCTCCACCTGCGGGAGCTGAGTGGGGTTGATCTCTCTGGCAGGTGTGAGCCAGAGCGTTGGATGCTCATCTCGGGCAGGTGACTGGTGATCTGGTTTTTGCCTTTATGCTTTGTTTTGTGTTCTAGGTTTTCCTAAAATCAATGATCTGGCTGCAGTAAGCCATGCATCATGGCTACCTTGTCTTCTACCATTAGTAACAACGGTACCAGTACACCCACTTGTACTGAGTGTTCTCTCCATGGGAGGGACTGTGCTTAGTGCCATCAGAAGGCAGTCAATCCTCATGGCAACCAACGAAGACAGGGGCTTTATGTTTTCAAGGGAGGAGATGAAAGCTAGGGAACTCATCTATCTCGGGTCTGGGAGGTAGGAGAGTTAATTAACAAGAAAAGAACCTTAAGGGAAGAGAAGGTTAGGGTCCCTCAATAAAGGGCAGAACTCTGAGGAATGGGACCATCCTACAAATAAAATGGGATGGGCTTATCTCTTCAAAAAAGAATAAAAAGGATTTCAGAGGGTGCTCCTGGCCCCTTCAACCCTACCTATTATATTTAATGCTACCATACATAGCAGTAGCTCTGTCTGTCTAATAGAAACAGAACCTGAGTACACATCTAGGGTAGTGACAATGGGGATGGGTGACAGCACCTGCCCAGGTCCAGACGCAGCCCTGCCACCTCCTGTGGCCTCAAGCAGGCCAAGTCCCAAGCTTTAGTCTCCTCTGTAAAACAGCTAACACCATCTCCGGCCCACCTACATGCTGAGCAATGCAGCAGGAAGCACCAAGGACAGTGCCTGACGTACAATAAAGTAGCTAACAGGGTTTCACTATGTGGCCCAGGCTGGGCTGGGACTTGCAGCAATCTTTCTGCCTCAGCCCCCAGAGCCCAGCTATTGTTACTACTTGCCGTACTGGGGACTGAACTTGTAGTCCTTTTTATTTTTTATTTTGAGGCAGGATCATGGTAAACTGTTCAGTTGCTCACTCAGGCTGGGCTTGAACTTAAGACTAACTGCAAAGAACTGCAGTACTGAGCACAGGCCCTTGCTTAGCTGGCAGGGAGCTCATGGGGACAGGTCCGGCAGTCACTACAGACAAGACAGAGCACGGCCAGCGAGGCACCAATACGGCTGCTGGGGCTGAGGCGAGCTGCAAGTCTCAGGAAGCTGCTTCCCATCTGAGTCATGTCCCTCTTCAGCAGGCAGGTGGCGTCTGTCTGAGTACAGACCACTACATCTAGAGGAGGTGAGACAGACTACAGCCAAAGGCAGCTGCACAGCAAGAGTGGGACGGGAAGTGGGACAGGTTTGGGCCCGGCCTGGGGAAGGGCCGGCACTACTATGAGACTGCAGAAGGCAAACGCAGGCTGGCTGCTGGCCTGTGTCAAAGTGCCACTGCTTGTGAGCAACAGAAGAACAAGGGGTCAGGACACGAGAACACAGTGAGCCCCCCACTGCATCCTCCCAGCTGCACTCGAGCCGGCTGCTATGGCTACTTATCTCATGCCTGAACCACAGGGAGACATGACTGGCCCGCCCCTGGGAAGCCAGTGCTGCCCCCAGATGGGGCCTGGCAGGCTCCCTACCTGTCCCTGGGCCAGCACCATGATCCTGTCAGAGCCGAGAACCGTGTGCAGGCGGTGGGCAATCGTCAGCATGGTGCAGTCTGCGAACGCTTCTCGGATGGTCTCTTGGATCAGCAAGTCCGTCTCTGTGTCCATGGCGGCTGTCGCCTCATCCAAGATCAGAATCTGACCGAAAACCAAGGAGGAAGAGGGAGCTGCTGAATCCCTTACATGCTGCTTATTTCGGTCACATTAAATGCAGTGCACTCAATTGTATACTATAGCTTGTTCCAGAAGGCACATGGAATGCTGGCTCTGTGGCGTGTACCTTTCTGGACCTTCCCTGTTCTGCTTCTATGAGGAGGATGGGAGCTGACCTTTTGGTGGTATGGGGATTGAACCAAGAGCACTGAGCACATCTCCAGCCCATTTTTGAGACAGGGTCTTGCCAAGTTGCCTGTGCTGGCTTTGAACTTGTGATGCTCTTGCCTCAGCCTCTCATACTTCTAGGGTTATAAGTGTGTGCCACTGTGCATGGCTACCTTGTGGCTTGAAATCTTTCATCCATAGCCTGTAGTACTACAACTACTCATTGAAACAAAAGCTGTCCTTGTATTCTGAAGGCATGAGGAAGTTAAAAAATAAAAGATCTCCAAGAACTCAAATTATAAGGAGGTTAAATTAGAAATATGCCCAGGTGTGGTGGTAAATGCCTGTAATCCCACCACTTGGGAGGCTGAGGCAGGAGGATCACTGTGAGCTCAAGGCCAGCCTGGTCTACAAAGTGAGCTTGAGGCAAGCCTGAACTGCATAGTAAGACCTGTCTCAAAAAGCCAAACAGGGGCCCGGTGGGATAGCTCAGTGGTCTAAAGCACCTGCTTGGGAAAGCTTGGGCGGCTTCGGGGACCCCTGAGGTTCTATCCCCGGCACCACATGCTGTGCCAGCCCTGCCCTCGGGGCGGGCTGAGCTGGCCATAAAAATGAGTGAATAAACAAATAAAGGTTCTGAAGCAAGAAAAAAAAAAAATAAATTAATTAAAAAAAAAAAAAAAAAAAAAAAAAAAAAAAAAAAAAAAAAAAAAAAAAAAAAAAAAAAAAAAAAAAAAAAAAAAAAAAAAAAAAAAGCCAAACAGACAAGACACATGGCTGGTCATGCTTTGGGCAAGTCCTCTGGGCTTGGAGACCTCAGGCCAGTGTCCCTGCCGTTCTCTACCTGCCTCTCTCCCCCTCACCCAGCAGTGCCCTCACCTTACAGTGGCGAAGCAGGGCCCTGGCTACGCACAGGAGCTGCCGCTCCCCCACCGAGAAGTTGTCCCCATTTTCCATCACTTCCGACTCAAGTTTCAGAGGTAGCTGAGCAATCTAGGGAGGAAGGGTGCAGAGACATGGGTGGTAAGGACCCAGCTCAGCCAGAAAGCTCTTCTCTGAAGCAGATGAAAGCCCATGAGCTGGCACTAGGCTCAAGTGGAGGAAGGTGCGGTGGTGAGCATGAGCTAGCACCCACGCCGCCTTGGGCAGTCCGCGCCTCAAACACAGGATTCTTTCTGCTTTATGCTACTGCAACATCCTAGAAATTCTAACTTTAACAGGTTCCCAAGCCTGAGCCCTCACTTTGGTCCTGGGAACAAGGTCACCCATGGAGATGGGTATCCGAAATGCCACACCATTAGCCCAAAGGTACTGTAGGCCCACGCCTGTCACACTGCTCTGTGAGCTGAGCACTGCCATTCCTGCAGAGAAGAAAGCAGGGCTCAGCTAGCTAGATCAGGGGAAGACTCAACCCAGGGCACTGAAGCCCAGCACCAGCCAGCAGTACTCTCTGTAGACTGGCTGCAGGCAGGGCCTGCGAGAGCCCCAAGGGGTCTGTGATCCACCACGGTGTGGTTCTTGCAGACTCAGAAATATGTTATACTGCTAGTGATGACCAGAAATTAAAGACAGTGCTAGGGCCGGCAAGATAGCTCATTGATCTAAAGCACCTGCTTAAGGCAAGCTTAGGCAACCACAGGGACCGCAGTTTGATCCCTGGCACCACATGCTGTGCCAGCCCCTTCCCCAGGGCAGACTGAGCTGGCCGTAACATACATACATACATACATACATACATACATAACCAACACTTTAAAAAAATGAAGACAGTGCTAAAACAGCTGTCTGTCATTGCCATCTTCTCGGTCAGCCAGTGCAGAGTCTAAGGCTGACACGACCATGGCAGCGTACGAGGTGTACCAAGTCGACAAATTTGTAGTTTGCATCTGAAATGCCTGGGCAGCTCTGCAGGGAAGCACCTTCCACAGACTTCCTGGGGGTACAGGGGAAGGTGACCACGGCTGAGGGAGCAAGAGCAGGCTCGGGGGTGAGGGCAGCATCTTCCCTCCTATCCGCACCCAGCCCACCCACCACACCCCCCACTCTTCACTTACACATTCTTTCATGTGCGTCCTTTCCAGGGCATCCCAGATCTGGTCTTCAGTGTACTGGGTGAAGGGGTCCAGGTTTGATCTGGCAAGAAGCACACAGCGTTGCTCAGAGGCCAATGTTTAAATAGCCAATGGCTGTCCGTGGTCACAGTGGAACATGCACATGGGAAGAAGGCGGAGGACCCCAGCCCCAGGGCCATGGGTGGCTCACTCCCTGCCACAGACAGGAGGAAGTCAGGGGGCAGACTGCGCTTTCCATTTTTCTCTGTAAAGCCTGACTTTTTTGGTGGGACTGTTTTTTACAGGAGGTTTTATTCTTTTTTTGGTGCCGAGGACCGAACCCAGGGCTTCCAGCTCGCTAGGCAAGCATTCTACCGCTGAGCCAAATCCCCAGCCCCGAGTAAAGCCTGACTTAACATTTATTAATCATGGAAGAAATTTATAGATACACAAAACAGAAAACAAAACGATACCCTGAGAAGCACTGTGAGCGCTGGCACACAGGCACTGGAGCTCTATGAGCACTTGTTAAAATACATCCCTGCAGGTACAGACACTGGCACTCAAACTGTGCCACTTCATGGTGGAGCAGAATGGCCCTCTAGCGACACCAAACAGGCCACAGAGTCTGCCAGTGACAGGAAGACCAGGAAAACTGACACTGCTCTCAGTTGCCAGAGCTGAGCCAGCCTCTGGGCTCAGGCAGCGGGTGCTCCAGACTGTCTAAGCGCCTGGGAAGACTTCTGGGCCTGTGGGGCCTATGACAAAAGCAAGGGAAGCTGAGAGCCCTACTGCATTTTGGTCATGGTTGTGGAGGAGCTGAAAGCCAGCACTCTGATGGAGAAACAGCACCCGTATCCTGTGAAAGCATCACGGGGCAGAAGCACAGACGAGGTCCCGACTGACACAGCACAGGCATGGACACCTGTCCCAGGGCCCCACCCTCATGTCTGAAAGTCATACTTGCAGCGCAGGTGGCCTCCTTTCCAGCCAGCCAGGTGGCAGCTGAACAGGCAATGGTACTGGGGCCAGGGACGTACAGGGTGATGGATTACAGGCTGACACCTAGCCCTCCGCAGCAGGGAAAGTGGGCCCTCTGGCCGATGCCTGGCACACCCATGGGTCCAACTGTGGTACAGCCTCACAATGGGTGGCAGCTGCTGTCCCAACCCAGCTCGGAAATTCTTGGGTTTACAACTGAAGAGAGAAGATTGAGCCAACGGACAGAGCTGCAGGCTGCGTGGCCACTTTGAATGCATGAGAAAGGTCCCCAGATGTTTGCATGGTCAGTTGGGTGTTCTCTAGGTGGCTGACACTATGGCTGCTGGCCTGGGCAAGGCCAAGGTTGGCAGAGAGGGCGCTGGCCCTACAGCAGGCCTTGGGCAACTCGGCATGTAGTATAGCATGTTTCAGACACAGGCCCCGCCCCTTGCGGGGGAATGACTTGGCAGATGGCTTGACAAGGCACTAAATGGTTGGCCCCGCATGCAGGATGCTGCTAGGAACAGCCTCTGACCAAGAACCCACTGCACAGGGGCCCAGGTGGAACAATGGGCCAGATGCAATGATGTCACATGCCAAAGCATTCCACTGGGTCCCTGGCCCCAACACCCAGCATTCAAAAACAATAACAAAAAAGAATTGGTGCTGACAGCATGCCCAGGAAAGATGGCAGAGCAGAGTGGCACGGATGGAACACACAGGTCAGGATGACGTCCTTGGCTACCATGTATTGATACCTGCCCTAGGGCAGGCTCTGTGCTAATTTTATTTGCATAAACTTTATTCTTTTCTTTCGCTTAATCTACACAGTGAGTCTTACTCCTGGCCCCCTTCACAGCCCATGCTCGGTCTGCTTGACAAAGCGGACTGTGCAGCAGACCCTAGCTCATGTCCGCAACACAAGGCACACAGTGTTGGGAAGGCAGCGGCCTGAGGTCCCAGGAGGAAGCTTGGCCAGGGCATCCCCGAGGCCTCCTGAGGCAGGAAGCGCACAGGCGCCTGTCGTACCTGACGGTGCCACTGAACAGCACCGGCTCCTGAGGAATGATGGAGAGTTTGCTGCGCAGGTCGGCGAGGCCAATGTCACTGATTCTCACTCCATCGATCTTGATGCAGCCTCCAGATAACTCCACCAGCCGGAAGAGGGCCATCCCCAGGGAGGACTTCCCTGGTGACAAGAACAGGCAGAGAAGGGGCTCTATAAGCGGCTTCTGGAAAACAAGGCTGATTCATCCCCAGGACAAAATTATCTTTTTATTTTTATCTAGTCATTCATTATTTTGAAGGAGATACTGGATAAAACTATAGGAAGAAAAAATGTTGGTATACATTAGGTGTTCAAACCCCAGAGCTGTAGTCTGAGAGGGAGATAGGGTCCACGTCTGTGGGAGTAAACTGGAGACATCTGTTTCACCTCAGTTCCTCCACCCCTGCCCTGCCCCATTATGAGCTCGAGACCAGCCTGAGCTACATAGTGAGACCCCGTGTCAAAAAGACAAAAAAAAAAAAAAAAAAAGAGCGAGATGTTCACTGCAGTGAAAACTGACAACTTCAATTCTTTATCAACTGAGGACTGGTCATTTAAATATAAGTTATCACACATCTGTAACACACAATGGTGCTCAATGCACAGTGCTCATTAGAAATACTGATTTTTTTTTAAAGGCCACAAAACAGTGTGTATACAGTGATCGCATTACTACAAAAGTGTGTGAATCAGAACAGCCTAACGAGGCACACCCACCACGCTCAGCTCTGGCTAATGGCGCAGGTCACTGTCCCTCCGCTGTGCTTTGCTGCATGTTCCAAGTACTCTGCTCTATGACATGAGCCTTCATGATGGGAGAGATCCCCAAATGGCCTAAGAAGTGGGGTGAAGCACCACCCTAGGAAAGCTGGTCTTGGGGAGGCCTGAGGCCCTCATCGCCTGCTCAGTGGATCTGGCTTGTGAGGATGACAGCGACGCTCGCCACACCAGCGAGGGTGCCGGTGGAACACCACATTCCAGACTCTGCCCAAAAACGCCCCTCCAGGGCCGGTGCCTCCTCACCTGACCCCGTCCGCCCAACGATGCCAATCTTCTCCTTGGGTTTGATGGTGAAGGATACTTTCTTCAGGACCAGAGGGAGATTTTCTCGGTACCTCATTTCTGCATTCTCAAAGGTTACCTCCCCTTCCTGAGGCCAGTCAGCGGGGGGAGCTTTGTTCTTGATTCTCGCAGGTGCTTCCAAGGACAGGGTCTGGGGGACAGGAAGGGTCAGTTCAGACCAAGCACAGGCCCTTGGGGAGCAACAAGGCCTTGTCATAGGGACGTGGATGCCGGGCACCCATAGCCACTGCACAGAGACCCCTGCCCTGCCCCCTGCTGGTGAAAGGCTCCCTTGGTAACCTGGGCAGGGCCACGGCTCCTAGACAGCCTTTTTGCAGGAGGGTCCTGATCCCCAGGGTTGCCTGGTGCAGAGGGAGAGGCTGAGTGGCAGCACTAGGCTTGCTCCCTGACTCCAGCCCATTTGTACTGGATTTCTTTGAAAACACCCCTCCTGACATCAGATCCCACCCCCACAACACCTCTGGCCTAAGTGAAACCCGGAGTAGACCAACTAACAGGTACCACACAGCTTATCCGGTCACGACACTCCACACGCAGCGTCTTGCGTAACCCAGGAGATGCAAGCACCCGTTCAACTGTGACACTGCTAATTGGGTAACCTGGACATGTCACTGCTTGCCTGCAAACAACAGGGACCAAACTCTCTGACCTGGGGGACCCACTCCTGCTTTGGAAAGCTACAACTGCCTTGGTAATCCTGTCACCAAGTTGCGTTTCACAACGTTTGAAAGCCTCTGGTGTTCGCCATAGGGCTCACTGCCTTTTAGAGGTAAGGCTAGAAACTGTAGGGCTCTCAGGAAGGGGCCTGAAGCCCTGGACTGGCACCGGGCCTGGGGACCAGCCACAGGAGACAGCGCAACTGTCCTGAGCACGGTCCACTGCACGGGGACGCTGACCATCGCCATGCCTCTCCTGTGTGAGCTCTGCACCAGCTCCGGTAACCCAGCTCTACACACTGGCACGCACCACGTCCTTGGGCAAGCAGCACTGCCACATACATCACGCAACAGCCTGGGATGTTTTATGCCAGTGCTCACTCTGTAACCTTAAGAGCCATCTGATAACGAGTGAGGCTCACTGTCAGAACAAGCCAGGGAAGCCATGGCTCTGCCGGGAAAATGCATGTCAGATATACTCAGGTCTCAACTATAAAGAGGTTTTGAGGCTGGGGAGATAGCTCAGTAGAAAAAGTGCTTGCCAGCTAAGTACAGGGTCCTGAGTTCAATCCCTGGTACCACACACACACACACACACACACAGTTTTTAAAAAAAACTTGACTGTAAGCCAGTTATCTGGAAGTTAGAATGTATTCTGTCCATTCTAACAATGACATAAATGCTGGTAAAATCTCCGGGCAGCTTACAAAGTAGGCAACTCCGAGAAATGAGTTAAATTTAAGAATCTGAACTATGCATGACTCTGCTTGCTCCCACAGAGCATTACTTTCGGATAGCAGCAAGGTACCACCTCATGGGAAGACTGAAGTCTCCTTGGGAAGGTGGGAAGGGCTACTTATTCTCAGAGTCCTCTAAACTCACGGGCTTCTAAGCTGACTGCCATGTAGTCAGACAAGGAGTCTATAAAACTATAGGTGCCTGGGTCCCACCCCAGACTCACGGCACCAGAATCTCCAGAGAAAAGGCCCATGCTGTCTTTGCCTAAAGTTCAAGCACCCAACCTGGTGGCCATCCTTTCCCAAGAACAATCAGATTAGACTAAGAATTGAACAACACAGGGTTTTAAACAGTATAAGGGAAATGGCACATTAGTCAGCTGAACTGAAATGTTGATGAGATTCTGAACATCTGGAGGACAGTAGGTCCTCCGCTGGGCACAGTTAACACCCACATGCAGAAGCTGCGACAGTATTTTCTTCTTCACTCCAAGCATGCTGGTGAGACTGCTGGTTGTCACTGGTGGGTTAAGATGGGCAGAGCAAGCAAGCCACCTTCTTGCACGCCATCTGTAGCCGTCAGGGGCCAGAAGACTAAAGGGGCCAGGTGACAAGGGGCCTCTTTCAGGCTGACCTTAATGTAGTGATTGATCCTCTCCACCGAGGTGAACCGCGCCTCTGTCTCAGATGCCAGTCTGACTGTAAACTGGAACAGTCCTGTTAACTGATAACAGAAAGCAAAATTCCAAGAGAACTCATTACCAGTGTGTGCCAGGCACTGCACGGAAGCTTCCTCCATCCTGAGAGCCTCCTGAGCAACGCAGTAGCAGGGCTCAGGGACCTATCATTCTCCTACATCAACAACGGTGCTTGGGATGCCATGTGGCACAGTGCCCGCAGTGGCACTGCATCCTTGTACCCAAGGGCTTCTAGTTATCTGTGTCAGCAATGACATACACCTGCCGTAGTAGAATTTCTGGACCCTCACTAATATGTGAGTCTGTTAATGACAGTCACAAATAGAGACTTCAGGGTGTGAGCAGCTAGTGAGGGTGCTTCCAGGAAAGTAAGATACAAGTGATAAGTCTGAGAAAAAATAAATATACAGCCCCTGCACTGCGGCCTGGGATGCCTAGCAGCATATGTAATGCTGTCTTCCTCCCAAAAACCACACAGGAAATCAGGTATCTCTGCATAGACACAACCTCTGGAGCTCCCCTGGCTACTTAATTTTATCTTTTCAATATGGGAAACTGTCAAATACATGCGAACACAGGACAGCACTGTACATGAGCTCCTATGGACCGAAACTCTATCTTAAAAACCTTCATTTAGAGTCACTATTATTTCATTTACACCTCCACGCACTCTTGCTGCCACCCCCATCTTACTTGGGCTAGCCTGTCTATCACTTTACACATCAGCAATAGCAGCTTGTGTCTCTCTATAAGTGCTCTTAAAAAGTACCATCATTGCGCGCCTGTAATCCCAGCACTTAGGATTAATTATGTTAACAATTACTTAATGTCTTCAAATACTAGTTACTTTTTAAGTTCTCAATTGTTCTTTCAGCTACTTGAAACCCTTCAGTCATCCTTAGAGATAAGGACTTTCATCTATCTATCTATCTATCTATCTATCTATCTATCTATCTATCATCTATCTATCATCTCCATAGTGGGAAAATCAGGGAAAAATGCACAAAGCAGCATCCTGAGGGGATTACAAAGACACCAGAGAGACAATGGATGAACAGAAACTTAGGATTATCAAATTATATTAAAGTCAAGTTTCTGTAGGAACAGCACCTTTCCTAAATGCACATGGCAGAGCCAAACCCCTTCATTTCCAGGCTTTACCCCACCTCTCTCCAAGTGCCAACTCCAGACTGTCACTGTCAGAGCAGAGCTGAAGACACCCTAGGGTAGGGATGGTGAACCTTACAGAGCTTTCAGTGATAGGGAACAGCCTGCTGTGACACATGTGCCATAGTTTTGTCATCACACTCTATAGATGAAACACTGCCTTAGGGTGCAGCCGCACCCGTCCCCCACATACGCCTCTTCTACAGAACATAGGAAGGTCTCCAACAAGCAGCAATGACGTCCCCAGCCCAGATACCGACCTGGACAGCATAGGAGATGGCGAGGCCCGCATAGGCGGGGGGAATCTGCCCATGCAGGAGGACAATCATCAGCCCTGTGGTCGTGATCAGGGCGATGCTGATGAGGTCCAGCCGCACCGCCAGCCACCTCATTGCACAGGTGAACAGGAACAAGGGAGCCTGGTTGTCATCCAGTAGCTCCTGGTACCTGTAAGGAAGAGAGAACAATGCGTGGGTAAGCCAAGTCCTGTGTAAGATGGAGGACATCAAAGCTAAGTCGAGCCGGGCGTGGTGGCACCTGCCTGTAATCCCAGCATTCAGAAGGCTGAGGCAGGAGGACTGGTGTGAGTTCAAGACCAGCCTGGGCTGCAAAAGTGAGCTCAAGGCCAGCCTGGGCTGCATAGCGAGACCCTGTCTCAAAAAGACAAAAAAAAAAAAAAGGTAAGTCGAGGAGCTCAGGTACTCTAGGCCTCACTCATGGGAGGAAATGGTGTTTGTTGAAGTCAGTTATCCTTTAAAAAACATTCAAGATGTTAGAAATATCTGCTATTAACAGCATAGGGAAAGCACAGAAAAGAAGACCAAATAAAGGTGCTTATGCTATGCTTCCCAGGTGAGGTCTTTTGCTATAAAGAGGTCACAGTGGTGACCAGCACAAATAGTCCATGGCTGAGAACAAAATCTCACAGCCCAACTTGGGCCAGCTGCCAGTGTACACTGCCACGCAGCCCAAGGTCACAGAACTCCAAAGAAAAGGTGAGCTGAACCACAGCAAGTGCTGTGACCTTTGCCACTGAAGGTGTGTGGCACACTCAAAGAGTCCTAGAGAGAGCAGACCCATGAAGGGCTCAGGCCACCTGTACAGCTAGAACTTCAAAGCAGGAGGTTTTGTGTGCTTGGTTTTGGTACTGGAATCAAACTGAGGACCTTGCACTTGGCAGTTAGCTGTATCAGAAGGTTTTGGTGACTCCATGTGTCTTGTTATTATTTATTTATTTTGCAGGACCGGATTTCTTTATTTGATGTATGCTTATCTAATTTTAACTATACAGCACCCTAAAAATCAAATGTACTTTCATGATGAGGCACTTTTGTTAGTGATGAAACCAAAAGAACAGGTTTGCTGCACACTAAGGCCAGCGCTTCTCTTCAGTAAGTTGGGGGATATACTATGCAGTAAGCTGCAGCAAAGACCTTGCTCATTTTTGTACAACTATCCAATATACTTTGAAATATATACGTGTGTTCTTCTGGCTGTAGTAATGCACTTTAAAGCTATTTCACAGTGCAAAATGATGAAACGAGCCCAAACGAAAGCTGCATAACAACTCTGGTACAAGAAAATACTTACAGAGTTATTGGAACACGTAACAGTAGTTTCATATTTGCTAGAGTGGACATGTCCCAGGTTAAAGACAGGGGTGGAACTATGCCTTATTGCCAGGGGTTTCAGAGAGTTTATGAGGATGGGCATCTGCTGCAGAATTGGCATCCTGGTTCCTGTTCCGGAAGTTATCTCCATTGACTTGGGACTGGGGTTTGAACTCACAACCTTGCACTTGCCAGGCAGGCACTTGTGCCACAGAACTATCTCCCCAGCCCCTATCGTTATTAGTTTTAGCTCATGTTAATGATGTATGCTTGCATTCCTTGTGCGTATATGGTTCATGTACACAACATGTCTATCTTTTCACTTCCACTTTCCTAGTCTTTCTGTACTAGGTCTCTCAGACCATCTCATTTGCAAAGGATCTATCTCCTCACCTGTTGACAGGTACACAGGCTACTTCCCTGCAGGACTTAGCTATTATGACTGTGCTGCTACAAGTATCACTCAAACTTGACATCTTTAACTCTTTGGGGAAGAAATGCAGACGGTGAATAGCTCCATCAAGTGGAATTTCTATCAGTTCTTTTTTTTTTTTTTTTTAAATTTTTTTGAATCTATTTTATTTTTTTCTTCTTTCAGAACTTTTGTTTGTTTGTTTATTTATTTTTATGGCCAGCTCAGCCTTCCCTGAGGGCAGGGATGGCGCAGCATGTGGTGCCGGGGATTGAACTGTGGTCCCTGCAGCTGCCCAAGCTTTCCTAAGCAGGCGCTTTAGACCACTAAGCCATCCTGCTGGGCCCCTCTGTCAGTTCTTTTGTGACATCTCCAGGTTAATTTCTGCAATGGTTGTACTAATTTACATTCCCACCACAATACAGAAAGGTCCCCTTTTCACCACAAGTGTATGAACAGTTATTATTTGATTTCTTGGCAAATGCCACTCTTCCTGGTGTAAGACTAAATCTTAGAGTTGCTTTAGCTTTCTTTTTTATTTTTTAAATGTATTTTGTGCGGGGTCTCACTGTGAAGCTCAGATTCATAGTGATCCTGTTTTCAGCCTACCTAATGCTGGGGTTACAGGCATGAGCCACCACGTCCGGACTCAGTTGCTAGCTCAGTGCACTAGGGAGCAGGGCCGGTGGGGCAGGGGGTGCCAGGGACTGAAGACAATCCCTGAGCTTGCCTAAGCAGACACTTAGCCCACCGAACTATCTCACAGGCCCTTAGTTTGCTTTTCCTTATTGGTTAGAGATGTTGAAGATTTTTTCATGTTTATTGACCATTTATATAATCTTCTGAGAATTATCTATATATTTTACTTGCCCATTTGTTTTTTTTAAAATCAGACTCAGGACCTCGCGTACACAGCAGGCACTTTTGTTGCTGAGCTGTCTCCTAGACTCGCTGGCCCATTTCTTAACTAGGTTTATGTTTTGAGGAGGTCCAATGTTTTTGAGTTCTTTATATATACTAGATTATTCATTCTCTATCAAGAATAGCAGGCAAAAATATTTTTTCCATTTACTGATTGACTGATTGATTTATTGATTGATTGCAGTCCTGGGGATTGAACTCAGGATTTTGCACTTGCCAGGCATGCGCTTATTCAACTGAGCTATCTCTCTGGTCCAGTTTTTTCCCATTTTATTGGTAGGCTTTTCACCTTACTTCCTTTGTGATTTTTTTTTTAAGAAAAAACTAGCTTCTGTCTTATGTACTCCTTAGATAAAGTTTAGAAGATGCAACGAAAATAGGAAATATAAAATTCTAATTATCTTAAACTCATGGGTATGCAAGTATCACTAGAATATGACGTCTTTTCCTTTTTTTTAGAATTTTTTATTTTATTTATTATTTTTTTTCTTGTTTCAGAACCTTTGTTTGTTTATTCACTCATTTTTTATTTTTATTTTTTATTTTATTTTTTTGTTTCAGAACCTTTATTTGTTTATTCATTCATTTTTATGGCTGGCTCAGCCTGACCCGAGGGCAGGGTTGGCACAGCATGTGGTGCCGGGGATCGAACCGCGGTCCCTGAAGCCGCCCAAGCTTTCCCAAGCAGGCACTTTAGACCACTGAGCCATCCCACCGGGCCCCCTATTCACTCATTTTTATAGCCGGCTCAACCTACCCTGAGGGCAGGGCTGGCGCAGCATGTGGTGCCAGGGATTGAACCGCAGTCCCTGAAGCCACCCAAGCTTCCCCAAGCAGGCGCTTTAGACCACTGAGCCATCCTGCCAGGCCCCTAGAATATGATGTCTTTAACACATATTTAACATATGTGGAAAGGGAATAGCTGGGTCAAATGGAATTTCTACTGTGCTCCCTCCAGGAAATTTTCCCACCTGCTTATATTTACTGTGTATATGCATATACATGTATTCAACCTATTCTACTTTTTGTTTTGTAACTTCTTTTGTGGTACTGGAGATTGAACCCAAGGAACACTGTACCACTGAGTTACATTCACAGCCCTTTTTATTTTTATGAGATAGCATCATAATATGTTGCTCAAGATGGCCCTGAATTCTGATCCTCCGGCCTCATCTTTCTGTTTGCTACTGCATATGGTTCTAACTCTTTTAAAAGTTATGGAACATTTTCCTGAGTCATTAAACATTTTGAAGATAATCCCCTCTGCCTTGCTATTCCAAGTTTTCTTTTAAGAGACCATTATTTAAGTTTTGGGA
Source organism: Myocastor coypus (assembly GCA_004027025.1). Lineage (NCBI taxonomy): Eukaryota > Metazoa > Chordata > Mammalia > Rodentia > Myocastoridae > Myocastor > Myocastor coypus. The sequence continues at coordinate 21,171 of PVJA010018330.1, read as the reverse complement.
CTGACAATATACACCTAAGATCGAAAAAACTGGAAGCTAGAAAAGCTTTCCTAGGAAGCCAGTCATTCCCCTTCACATTCTCCAGCTACTCAGATCCTCTCATGGGACCAAGATCTGGTCTCTCTTGCACAGATATTCTAGCTGTCACATACACGAACATGCTCTCAGGAGGTAACACCCGCACTGTACCCTCACACCTGTGCCTGCTCTCTCACTGGTCACCCCACAGAGCTGTCGTGTGCTCCAAGGCCCATGCCGTGCTCCACGATGGACACATCACGGATTATCTCCTCAGTCCTGTGCTGGAGCAGTTAGGCCAGCTCCAGGCTCTTGTTAGTGCAATGCTCCTGAATGGCTATGCACTTGGAGTTCATAAGTGAGTACTATGCTATGGCTAGACAGAACGCTGGTGTACACTCAGTACCCACCTTTCCTTAGCTCCCCTAACCCTAAGTCGCATCAAATGCACTATCTCAGGAGCAAATGCCATCAGACTCCAAGCCTGTTTTTGCTTTCTCATTTGCACAAGAGAGTTCCAAGTAACTAAATTTTAACTGGGCTCCTCTAAACCACGAACACACTTAACAACGTGCTCTAATCCCTGTAACAGACTCTTGTTAGAGCCTGGGGTGTGCCTGGACCCCAGCAACGCCCACCTGTGCAGAAACTCCTGCCCTTTGCTGTAGGCATGGATGGTGGCGAGACCCTGGATGCTCGACGTGATGTGGGAGAGGAACGGGGACTGCGTGATGTTGTCCAGGCGCTTCAGCTCCCGAATCAGGACCCTGCAAGAAGTGGGTTGGGGTTGCAGTGGGGACAGCAACTCTGGCCCCCTGCCCACCCTGGCAGACATGAGCACCCTCTGTGCACCTGGACACAATGTGCAGCACTGAGAAGAGGATGAGGAGGGGCCCCACAGCCACCAGGAACCATGGGAAGACCCCAGCGATCATCCCGACACAGAAGAACACCAGGATGACGTTCTGGATGAACATCTCGGCCTGGAACGGCAGGCGCACATCGACTGTGGAGAGCAAAGGCAACAGCCATGAGGGCGGGCCCAGGAGCACGCTGCAAACAGACAGGCATGTGGCTCTGCAAAGACCCTTCAGACACGGATGCTGTCCTTGAACTGTGCATTGAGAGGAAGTTTAGAAATCTGGTTGCTTCATTTTTGTTAGAACAAAAAATTTAATCTTCCTCCTCTACCCTTTTCGTAGTTTCATTATCCTGCCTCTTTATAACACTTTTCCCCTTTACAAAGTTCTCAATGTTTGCTGTAAAATATTTGGAAAATAAAAAGCAAAACAAAGATAACTTATATTCTTAGAAATATCAATAAATTGCTGCTAACATTTAAGAAATTCCTCAACAATAAAAATTTAAACACATATAAAAGTTGCAAGGACACAGAACCTTCAACAGGGTGTGAGAGAAATGGAAATGTGTTCCGTTCTGCTGCCAGGGGTGGCTCTGATTCCTTGTCAACTCTGGCCATAGCTCTGTACTGATTTATCAATACCACCACAAACTCCTGCCATGGGGACAGCCAAAGTCCAGTAGTTTAAAACAGAGGTACAGCTTTGGCATCAAGAAAGATCTGTGCTCAACTAGGTCCCACCTTGCTCACCCAGCAGTTGTAGGACCATGGGCAAGTGACTTGAGCTTTCTAGGCATCAGCCTTCCCACGTATCCAGTGGCCGAGTTAGGGTGAGGTGCAGGAGGCTGCGCTGCTATCCTGGGCCAGGGAAATGAAGTTGCTTCCAGTAAAGAGATGTTTTGGAATCTCAGCCATCCTTGTCTAAAGCCTCCTGCTAACTCAAGCCTCTGATAAAGCAGACTAAGAACTAGGATGAAAGGTTCCTGGTTTATGCCAGCTGCCACTGTGTCCTCAGCACCCACGACAGGGCAAGTTGCACATCTAGGGTCATCTGGGAGGGGAGGGGTGCAAAGGGCAGGGCTGTGCCTGAGAGCACAGGAGAAGAGACAGTGAGAAATACCTTCATCCAGGTCTTTGGAGAATCGGTTGAGAATCCTCCCTGTGGGGGTGGTGTCAAAAAACTTCATGGGGCTGCGAAGGATCCTTCGGAAAAGCTCGTCATGGAGTCGGGAGGAGGCACGCAGCGTTCCCTGCAGGGCAGAGACGCTGAAGTTAGGGCTCCAAGACCCAAGACTTGGGCAGGCACCATTCCTACTTGACCAGGACACTGGCCACAGGCCATCCACTCCCACAGGTGGGAAAGCCCACTTGGTCACCAGTACAAAGTCTTCCCAGCCGAGGCTGCCCTGCTCACAGGCCCCTACTCAGAACCCCAGAGATGCCACCAAAGCTGGCCATGTGGTGGACAGGGAGCAGAGCCATGGCAACGGCCCACCACAGCATACCTTGACAAAGACAACTCCACGAATGGCTTTCAGGATCAGCATGACTGCCATGGAGAGTGCGTAGATGCTGGCATAGTACTGCATGAGGGGGTTGTCCTTCATGCTGTCGCTCACAGAGGTCTTGTTCCCTCGGGTCACTGTGGTGTTCTGTTTGGGGGCAAGGCTGCATGAGGTAGGGCTCTGAAGAGAGCCAGGAGCCCCCACACAAGGGAAACTGCAGGACTTGACCCTGGGAGCTGGTGGCGGAGAACACGGGCGGCCTCTGCCACCCCTTTGTCTCTTCTTCTCTTAGTGCTGGGGTGAATCCTAGGCTGCCTGGAGTTCTACCACCTGCACAGCCCAGACTCCCTTCCTGCCTTTATAAGGAAAGCAGCCAGCTGGCAGCTATGCTACTGGCCTATGACTGATCAGGGCTTTGTTTTGTTTATCTTGTGAAGCTACACCAGGGATTCCTCTTTTCATCTCAGAAAATCTCATTCATTGCTCCTTTTAAGTGAAAAACAGGAGTTTCCTTAAGAATAGCCAGGGCTATTCTTAGCCACACTCAAGGACGCATGGCTCTCCCAGGGTGAGTGACCTTACCCCGCTTCCTTGCTTGATCCAGTAGCTCAACCACCAGGTGCTGAAGGCAGTGCTGCCCACGTTCAGCACGAAGAGGATCATGATGACCAGAAAGGCCACCGGGCCCCCCGCAGCCCTGATGTAGACACCGTACACTGACCAGGGCACTGAGCCCTGCCCCTTCTCTTCCAGCTGCACGAGCTGCCCTAGGTAAGCAGGAAAGAAACAGGAAAGCCCAGTCTGTAGAGGCCATGTGCTTGGACAGAGCACCTGCAAGGGCCCCAAGGGCCAACCAATACGCAGCAATCGCGGTGACTGAGCTCTGGTCTGTTGCAAGGGGCAGTGTAGCCAATCAACTAATTAAGCTGGAAATAATTAGCCAGATAAGCTGCAAATAATTAGCCAGATAAGCTGCAACCAGCTAACTGGTGCTGACCGAGCTGTTGGCAAGTTATTCCCTACACCATGCTTCTGTTTCTCTACACAGGAAGCTATCCGAGTGCACTGTTGGTGGCAGTTTTTAGAACCTGCCCCAGTTCTGAGAACAGCCAGGCGGGTAAATCTTTTTTTTTTTTTTTTTTGTCTTTTTGAGACAGGGTCTCGCTATGCAGTTGAGGCTGGTCCTGAGCTCACTTTTGTAGCCCAGGCTGGTCTCGAACTTGCACCAATCCTCCTGCCTCAGCCTCCCCAGTGCTAGGATTACAGGTGTGCGCCACCACGCCCGGCTAATCATTTTTGATTTACCTCAGTAGAGTCGACTCAGTTTAACTGGCTTAGTACAGTTTATTTTTAATAAGAGCCGCTCCCCCGCGTAAGTCACCTATGCAGCTGCGGAACCAGCCAGCTTCCCAGGGCTCTCTGGATCCGAGTGACCACCCCCACCTGCTCCCCCCCCTCCTCCTCAGAGCACTTATTCCTGCATCCATTTAGCATTCACTGAGCACCTACTACACGGCAGCCCAGAATGGGGCCTGGAGGAGCAGGAAGGAGGCTTGAGAGCAGGCCCCAGCCCTTGAGGACCTGGCTAAGGATCAGACCACCATCTGGAGACCAGGCAGATCGACGGGGCATGATAAAGTGCGCACAGAGCCATGAGCAGGGGCAGGGGCACATCGTGGGGACATGTGCACCCAAGCCCTTGGGGCACACGGGTCTCAGGGAAGACTTTCTGAGCAGCCAGTGCTGCCTCTCAGCAAGCCAGTCAGCCACACAGAGAAAACAGCACAAATACAGGCACAAAAGGAGGGCACTGCCAAAGGCAGTCTGACAGCCCTGCCACACGCTGGAGAGAGCCATGGGGCAGATGCAGCTAGGAACACAGGGTGGCCAGGGACAAAGGTGCCCGAGCTTCCTCCCACAGGCGATGTCTCAAGAGACTGCACCCCATGTGTGTGGAGACTGGACTCCCCCCACTGCTGGGCCCTGCGGTAGGGACAGGTCCCTTTTCACATTCTTGTCCTTACAACTGCAATAGCTAGTTGGTGTTAGAAGATGGCATGCTGATTTATCACTGCCTTTCTTTCAAGAGAACAAGTATTAATTTTGAATTCAGTTGTGGTTTAAGATACTTTATTGATGCATCCGAAAGGTAAATAGCACAGAAAGCTGAGACACTGAGACCAACTGTCTGTGCTGAGCAGCCACTTCACACCTCCCCACGCACCCTACAAATGAGCTGTGCATGTGTGTGTGTGTGCGCGCACACACGCATCACACCAAGATAAAGGTAAAAGGCACTGCTTTGAAAACAGGAGGCAGCTGGGTGTGGTGGCACACGCCTGTAATCCCAGCACTCGGGAGGCTGAGGCAGGAGGATCAGTGTGAGTTCGAGACCAGCCTGGGCTACAAAAGTGAGCTCAAGGCCAGCCTGAACTACATAGCGAGACCTTATCTCAAAAAGAAAAAAAAAAAAAGAAAACAGGAGGCAACCGGCAGGCTTCCTGCAGAAGAGTGCGGTGGCTGGTCTCCCATCTTTGAGTAGGCCTCTCCGCTGTCTACATGGAGGACAGACTTAAAAGGAGGCAGCTATGGTGCTGGCTAAGATTCAGTGAGGGTCTGCCAGACCTGCTGGGGCAGTGGGCAAGGAGTTTTGGAGCTGAATTCCCAGGGCTTGGTGACGGGCTGTCTACTACAAGGGAGTTTCAAGGACCTCTGTGAGGGTCTTCCGGCTATGGCCTGACAACTGACGCTGACTTAGGAATACACAAAAATAGCATTCAGGAAGCAGCTGCCTCCTCCTCACAGATAATGTTTTTTTGTTGTTGCTGTTGTTCTTTTTTTTGTTTGTTTTGTTTTTTTGTGGGACCGGGGTTCGAACTCACAACCTTGCACTTGCCACACAGGCACTTGTGCCATGGAGCTATCTCCCCAGCCCCACAGAAAACGTTTAATAGCCCTGGGAGAAGCCATGCATGCCTTGAGCACTCCAAGCTAGGAGGAACTAGATAGTAGTTACATCAAAAAACAAGTGCTCCCTAGTGATGCTCTGATTTCAGCTACTAACGGCAGGAATAGGCATCTCGGCTTACTGTGCTATTTACCTTTCGGATGCATCAATAAAGTATCTTAAATCGTGACTGAATTCAAAATTAATACTTGTTCTCTTGAAAGAAAGGCAGTGATATGGGGCTGGGGAGATAGCTCCGTGGCACAAGTGCCTGCCTGGCAAGTGCAAGGTCGTGAGTTCGAACCCCAGTCCCACCAAAAAAAAAAAAAAAAAAACAAGAAAGGCAGTAATAAATCAGTATGCCATCTTCTAACACCAGCCAGCTGCTGTAGTTCTAAGGACAAGAATGTGAAAGGGACCTGTCCCTACCACAGCGGGAGACCCAGGCAAGCTCCAGGGCTCGATTGCCGAAGAAGGTGACTGACGAACAAGAGAGCTTGAGGACAAGCTGCAATTCCTTTTTAAACTTGAAAGTTATCATGCAGCTTAAAATTCAGAAAGATGAAACTGCCCACATTATTGCAAATAGTCAAAGGGTTTGACAAACCAGATGGCTGGGCACTGTGCCACCTGGAAGGCGGAGGCAGGGGGATGGCAAGCCTGAGCCAGCACCTGGGCACTTCAGCAAGACCCTGTCTCAACATAAAAATTTTAAAAGGGTTCAAAAAACAAAAAAGAAAGAAAAAAAAAAAAAAAGGAAAAAAGAAAAAGCAAGGGTTTGGGGATATGGAAAACCAAGTTGGAAAAATCACTAGCTTTAACTCTTCTGGAAAGTTCTACTGTACTATGGTCAGGACTAGCTGATGCCTCTGCCATAATATAAAGCTTCTGGGGCTGTGGCTCACTCATAGCTGAAAGGCTCTGTGCTGCTGGGACTGAGTGGCACAGAGGTGAAAGGTAGGAAGGGGGCAGTGGCCCTTTCCCGCCCATCAGCCTTGCCATGCTCCCTTGCCTGGGAGGACTCAGCCACTCCCTGCACCTGCCTAGGCCTGAGCCTACCTTGTAGGGAAGAGGAGCTGTAGGAGCAAAGGTCATTCGCATGCCCTCCCGTTTAAGCAAACACAAGGGGCCTCGTAAGTCTCCCAGAAGCATCTACAAATTCTGCTATTCAACAGATACTAAAACCAATGTTCTCTGAAACACAATGCCAGTACATGGAGAATCACTCCATGTAGCCCTGCTCCTGATAAACCTCAAGGCCAAATCTGAACACCTCTAAGAAGTCATTACCTTCCTCTGGCTTCACTGCTTTTTCCTTTTTGACTGATCCTGCTTTAGGGCCCTTGTCCTGTGATTTCTTCTGGGATCCACTGGTTTCCTTTTTTGAGTTGATCTAATGAAAAATTGTTAAAAAGAGAAGCGTCTCCAGTCAGTATAGTCATGCCGACAGATGTTCGAGGCACGCGCACGGCAGGACTCCCTGCAGAGCCACACTGCTGAGAGCAGGCACATCCAGCTTCTCCACAGAGCCAGCTTGACTCATTTTTCTACTTCCTCAATTCCTTTAATCTTTGAGATCCTGGCTCCTACCCTGTCCGTCAATTCACATTTACTGTTCCTTAAGTCATCTGAGACCTGAATCCCAACAATGAAAGCTTTATCCTGCTCCCGTGCTCTCCCGGGTGACCGCTGCAGCCCTTCCATCCCTCCTGTCTCTCCACACTGATTATGCAAAGCCACAGAACAACCAACTTCTGCTGCCACCACAGGACAGGCCCAGCTCTTCTCTGCTGGCTTTGTCCTGCCCTCGCTCTGCATGTCCCTCTTCCCCTTCTCTGCCTCCCACGGCTGCCACCCTCAGTTGCTGTTGCCCCACCCTGGCATCTCCTCTGTACACCTGTGCATACTGGCTTCTCGCCCTCGGAGCCCCCACCCTCACTCCAAGTTCGGCCACAGTGGCCTCCGCTCAGATGCTTTCAAATCTTCCGTCTGTATCTACTGTGGTGCAACAGACACTTCTGTGGCATCAGGAGCTGTCCTGGGCACTCTGTGAGCATGCTGCTATGTGCTGTGTCTATTTTGTGTTATTTCCCTAAGAAAGGATCAGGACAAGGTCCTCCCTAGAAAGCTGTCAGTCCCTTAAGGACAGAAATATCTCATGCAGGGCCACACCCCACTCGGGCCCACCTAGGAGAGCAGCCCAGAACAGGACGCAGTTCGATCCCATAGGCATGCAGCAAGTTGAACCTGAGGTAACAAACCATTGCATGCTCTCCTTACCCATCCTACTTTCATCTTTATAAAGGAAATTCCCTTAATGTAGTTCGGTACAGCCCATTCTATCATATTTTTAGTCTCATGCCCCAGATGGACTTTAAATTGGTTGTGAAAATTTTAAAAGTATAAAACTTACGAGCCATGTCTGGAGCAAAAGACAGGCACTGAATTATGCATTTATCACAGTAAATGAACAAATGCACCATGTCAAAGGGATATTACTCTGTTGACCACTAGAAGAAAAATACCGCATATTACTTAACATAATCAACTCAACAACCTTGAAAGACTGATATCTCCCTGGGTTTAAGATGAGGAAACTAAGTTAATGGAATACGAAAAGCATGGTTCCTCTACTACAGCACGCTCACTCAATGTTGTTCCCTGTGTAGCTTAGTGGTGTCTCATTTCCCCTCTATCCCTATAGTGATGAAATAATCTGAGGAACCCAAGTGCCCGACAGCCACAGAGAGACCGAGGAGCTCACAGTGGGTCCAGGTCTTGGGAGCTTCTGATAGTCCCAGGAAGGGCTGTTACACAGGGAGCCTTGAAGTACTAAGCACAGCTAGCCTGCACTACACTTGGAACAAGACCCCAAACACTGAGACAGGAGGCCCCCAGAAAGGTCCCGTAAACCTGCCTTCACCTCACTCTGATGTTAAATGACCAGGCAGCCAAATGAGCAGCGTTTCTTTAGGCCTAGCCTAAGTCACCCCTAGGACCCAAGGTGTGAGGGCAGCTGACAGGAGGAACCAGCGCCTCTCTGGCCAGCTCTTAGTATGGCAGCCCTTGACTGTGCCACCCCTGGAGCCCTGGGAATGGCGTGGGGAGCGCTGGGGTTGCACTGACTGCAGGGCACAGAGCACTGAGCTAAATCACCATCAGCAAGCTGCTTAACTTTTCTGAGCTTGTTTCCTCCTGTGTAAAAATGGAAGATAATCACGTTTGACCATACAGCTTCATGAAATGATTAAACAGGGTAGTGGCTATAATATGCCTAATCCAATAACCGGAACACACTAGGTATTACACGCTGCCACATCAGCCACCATGAGGCCATGGATCACTTCCACATGCATAAGGGAACAAACCTCCCTTCCCTGGCAGCTTATTTACTTATGTAAAAAGAACTTCCTATCCCTTCTACCAAGGTTGATGAAGTCTAGAAAAGCAAGCTGTGACCATGGAACAGTACACATCATCCTACTGAGAAGGGCTCAGCAGCAGAAGATTCTGGCACGCCACCCCATCCTGCTCACCTAGAACAGAATCGGCACAGTGCATGATCACCAGAAAATAGGGTCCTGGCCATCGGACACAGATCCCATATGCAGCTGAGCTGCCCCATCACCCACACAGTCACATCTGCCCTAGGTGGGAAGGAAGACACACCACACGCTCAGCAGACCTTACCTCTACGGGGGGTGTCTCTCCCAGCAACAAGTTATTAAAAATAGTGGCGTAATCCCCGTTTAAGTTCATCAGATCCTCGTGGGTCCCTCTCTCTGTGATACAGCCCTCTTTCATGAAGATCACTTCATCACAATCAACAAGGTACTGGAGACAAAGGCGGAGTCAGGAGTACTGCTGATAATGGGGCACATGTACTCAAAACCCCAGACCTTGCTTCCAAGGGTCCCAACTGCGGGTGACTTGTACACTCCAGGGCCAGATGACAACCCTGGAAACATTCCTGGGCATCAAAATTAGGGGAAAAGGGCTAGGGATATAGCTCAATGGTAGAGAGCTTCCTCAGCATGCACAAGAATTCAATCCTCAGTATCAAAAAAAAAAAAAAGGGGGTGGAGGGAGAGGTACTCCTGGTGTCCAGAGCAGCCTCCCCCATCCCAACCAAGAACCATCGGCCGCAAATGGCCACAGCCAGCCAGAAGTTCTGCTTTTGTCTGCTGTGCCTCATTGTAGGTCAGAACATTACCTCTGTTTCAACATGAATCGGTTACACAAGCTTTGCATTAAATTTATATCACTTCATCTGCACTCAGAAATACACAGAATGACAGACTTTCTGGAGCAGAAGGCAGGCATGTTTAGCTTGACAACTTAATTGCAACCACCTTAAGTGGCTGCCTGTAAGATGAAAACCTGATTCCTGCAGTCTCTAGTTGCCCCACAGACCCCTGCACCAAGCCCACCGCCCTGCCTTCATCTCCCAGGCCACGGTAGGCAGCCTAGGCAAGTGTATGCTGTACCTGCAACTGGTGCGTCACAAACAGAACCGTCTTGGACTTGAGGTGCTTCCGGATAGCACTGTTGAAGATGTGATTGCCCACGTGGGCATCTAAGGCACTGAGGGGGTCATCCAGGATATAGATGCTCCTGTCACTGTACAAGGCCCGAGCAAGGCTGATCCTCTGGCGCTGGCCACCGCTCAGGTTGGCTCCTCGCTCGCCAATCTGCAGGACCGGAGAAGCACAGCGAAGCCTCTAGCTTGAGTCCAGAATGGCGCTCTGTGGACAGCCTCAGTGCTTCTCCCCTCCTCTACCCACACTGGCTCCTTTTCTTGAACTCCCAGATGAGCTGCCAGCCACTGGGACCCTCCAGGAACTTCCTGATGGTGGCCCGCAACCACCTGACTGGGAGCTCTCCTACGTCCAGCCCTGCAGGGGCCTCTCCACAGGCAAGGGAGAGCTTTTCCACAGAGCTGATCACAGCGTACCCCACTTAGCACTCACGAGCCCAACATCACACTCAGCTCAGACCCTTCACCCCAACTCCCCAGCAGCTCTCGTGTTCACTGCACAGTCCTCCGTCCACACCCTGGAGTCAGAGCCCTTTGTAGTCCTATGTACTGTGAACACATGTGACACAAGACATGCCACTCCCACTCAGTTCTGGTACCCCTCATCCTGGACCCTCTCAACCCCCTCTCCACTCACACCCACCACACTACTTCGTGCCTGCTTGGGCATCTTGTCCTGAGCTGTGAGCTTCATTCATGAGGGTACAGACCGCTGTCCTAGACCTCCGTTTTACCAGTGCCAGGAAGCTGCTGCACGTGATGCTGCAGATAACCAGCACCTGGGAAACGCTCTGATACGGATGGATAATCTACGGCAGCGGTTCTCAACCTGTGGGTCGAGACTCCGCCAGGGGTCGAACAACCAAAACACAGGGGTCGCCTAAAGCCATTGGAAAATGTTATTTATTTGGAATTACAGTTTTGAAGTAGCCACCAAAATTATTTTTTGGTTTGGGGTCACTACAACATGAGGAACTGCATTGTGGGGTCATGGCATTAGAAAGGTTGCCATGACCTATGGTCAAATGGTAACTGGCTTTGTTCATTTTTTTATTTTTTATTTTTATGTGCTTATGTTTTGTGTGCACAGGGTCTCACTAGATGGCTCAGACTGGTAGTAATCCTGATCTCTGCTTCCCTAGTGCTGGGATTACAAGTGTGCACCACCACACTGGGACTCCCCCGCTGGCTCAGCGTGCCTGGGGGCAGGGCCGGCAAGGCATACAGTGCCAGGGATCTAACCCCAGCCCCTGCGCTTACCTAAGCAAGAGCTTGGTCCACTGAGCTATACCACCGGCCCTCCATCTGTTGTTTTAAAAATCTTGTCCTCAAACATTTGACCGATCCAGGGCCTCCAGGCTTGACATGCCCAGGAACTACCAGAGGCCTGTGAGAGCAGACTGCTGAGCCCCACCCAGCCTTGCAGCCCTAGGTCTGAGCACAGCCTCACAAGCTGCTCCGTAAACAAGTTCCAGGTGGGGCCACCCTGCTAATCGGGGGCCACGCCACAAGGAGAAGCTCTCAACAGACTAAGCCATTGGCCAAATCTGCTTGAGAGTTTTAGTTGAAATCAGCTGAGTAAATCTGCCAGTTCCAGAGACCTCCAGGGCAGCACACAGGAGAAGAGCTTTATCACAGGGCACAGCCCAGGCCCACACAGCGCAAGAAAGGCAGCTCAGTGGAAGTACTCTTTTTAAGGGAAGAGAGAGGGCTCTCAGCAGACAGTCTGAGGAAGGAGCGGGCAGAACGAAGCCTACAGAAACAGCTCAACCACTATGCCACACAAACTATCATTTTTATTTTTTTTTTTTATTTTTTTTTATTTATTTATTTTTCCTCTTGTTTCAGAACCCCCGTCTGTTTATTCACTCATTTTCATGGCCGGCTCAGCCCGCCCCAGGGCAGGGTTGGAGCAGCATGTGGTGCCGGGGATTGAACCGCGGTCCCAAAAGCCGCCCAAACTTTCCCAAGCAGGCGCTTCAGACCACCGAGCCATCCCGCCGGCCCCAAACTATCATTTTTAAAACAGTACCTACAGGGGCCTGGCGGGATGGCTCAGTGGTCTAAAGCGCCTGCTTGGGAAAGCTTGGGCGGCTTCAGGGACCGCGGTTCGATCCCCGGCACCACATGCTGCGCCAGCCCTGCCCTCAGGGAGGGCTGAGCCGGCCATAAAAATGACTGAATAAACAAACAAAGATTCTGAAACAAGAAAAAAAAAAAAAAAAAAAAAAAAAAAAAAAAAAAAAAAAAAAAAAAAAAAAAAAAAAAAAAAAAAAAAAAAAAAAAAAAAAAAGTACCTACAGAGTTAATAAATAAATAAATAAATAATTCCAAAACCACAGTGAGACTTTGTGTGAAATTCACACAACATATGAGATATGCACACATATACTTACGACAGGCAGTGCTACTGGCCCTGTGCTAATACAGAGCTGATACTTTCCTACCCGGCCCAGCCCAGCAAAAGCACACTTCCTGGGGAACCAAGCCTTCTCCCCAGCTCGGAGCTGGTGTCCTAGGCAGGCTGTGGCACAGGCGCCCCCCACCACAGAGCCCTTGCTGCTAAACACGCTGCCCATCCTGTGGGGCGCAGGGGCGGAGGCCCAGTACCTCAGTCAGGTCGCTGTTGGGGAGGATGGCCAGGTCAGGCCGCAGGCAGCAGCTGTTGAGCACTGAGTTGTATCTGAAGGACACAAAGCGACAGGGTCAGGGACATGGCTGGGGCAGAGCCTGCTGATGGCTGCTGCCTCACATCTCATGTGGCCAAGATGGGAGGGAGGCAGGATAGAAACCAAACATTCCTTGCCTTTCTTCGTCAAAGTCCTTCCCGAAGAGGATGTTGTCTCTCAGGGTGGCATTAAGGATCCAGGCTTGCTGGGCCACGTAAGCGAAGGTCCCACTAATGGCAATGCTGCCCTCTAGCAGCGTCATCTAGGGAGACAGACACCACTGATGGCTCCATCCCCCACGACCACCAGCCTATGCCAAATAGCCCACTTTCTATATCAGTGTCGAGTCTAGATCCTGTCTTTTTTCCTTCTCCTTTTTTTTTAATTAAATGGTCAGGGCCGGCACAGCATGTGGTGCCGGGGATCGAACCATGGTCCCTGAGGTTGCCTAAGCTTGTCTAAGCAGGCACTTTAGACCACTGAGCTATCTCAACAGCCCTTGTCTTTTTTCCAAAGGACTTATAGGAGCAAAGAAAATCAGAGCTGCCTGTGTGAGATGGCACTCAGCATACACCACAACTTGGTGACATTTACTCTTTTTTTTTTTGGTACCAGGAATTAAACTCAGGACTTTGCACTTGCCAGGCAGGCACTGTGCCACTGAACTACATCCCCAGCCACGTAACATGGATGAACAATTAGCACAAGAGTCTACTGACCTATTTTCCATTTCCTTCCCAACTGCAATGTTGAGCCTATGTGTAAGAGGCTTTAAGAATCTCCTGGAGAGGACACCGTAAGGGTTTACGGCAAGTGCCTCCTCAGTGAGAGGGTAGGCTACGTCATCTAGAAATTCAGCCAAGGTGCTGCTGTACCAGCCACTTCTGAGAAATCAGGGCCAGGGGAAAAGCTCCAGGTTATCGACCTACATTACACAGGACCCATTCAGACAGTTTCCCCTTCAGTGTGGAGGGCCTGACGAGGTACAGTGTGCTCTGGAGCCTGCAGTCACAATCCCTGCTGGCACAGCGCCTTTGAGACTGACAGAGACATCCGTCTTGGGCCAGGGTTCCTATGGCTCTGAAGCACTCTGCTCACAGGCCAATGCAGCACTTGCAGGCGTGAGCCTGTCCTCTCTAGCACCACAGTACACACAGAGTACACATCACACCATGACACGGCAGCGCCTCATCACCCAGACAGGGAGGCACTCAACACGTGTGTCAAAGCCTCCACAGGACCACCCTGCCACCAAGGAGTTTCACCCCGAAAAGGCAGGGCTGACATCTTGAAGCCACGCACCACCTGCTCACAATCCACCACTGCTCAGTTGGACCCTGAAAAAGCAGCACCTCACTGGGTTGCTTTTCACAAAGGCCGTGGCTGGGCCCAAGGACTACAGAGTACACAGGTTGCAATGCCACCCTCTGGGGGTGCCATGGCTCACCAACTGTGTGGTTGATGCTAAATAGGACAAGGAGATACTTGCTAACTTGGAGGCTACAGAAACATCCCATCTGCTTCCTCTCCTCAATATGGAAAAGCCATTCAGGGGACCTCGCTATCAGGAACTCCTGATAATTGCACATCTGTCCTCGTCTCAACCACCCAAGGCAAGCTGGGTGAACCTTGACCTTTTGTGAGTACTTGGCCCCCAAGCCCTGTAAAGACAACTTGTCCCAGTGCTACTTGCCCTGCCCTTCACTCTCAAGAGTTGACCCTCACAGGCAAGATCCTCTAGATGTCCCCGACTCCAGCCTCGCAGGTGCAACTTCTTGGTGGTTAGGGTGAAAGCCAAGTGCTACCGTGCTCCTGGAGCAAAGCCTCCAGGGCCGCCTCAACCCTCTGGCACAGTGCAGGTGTTCATCCATCTCTTATTTCTGCCACTTTCTAACAGTGCTGGGTGCTCAGTCGATACTGGGTGTGGCGGAATGTGCCTATAATCCTAGCATGTGAGAGGCCAAGGCAGTGCAACCACAAGTCTGAGCTCAATCATAGCATGATTCTATCCCTAAACAAAATTCTTTCTTTAAAAAAGGCTGGGGATGTAGCTCAGTGTAAAGACCTCCAACTAAGTACCAAATACAGGGTGGGGCTAGGGTAGAAGGGAGCATAAGGAACACGTGACATCCGCTGGGGAATCAAGCACTAACTTATCCGATGTCCATGGTACCTCACAGACACCAAGCTGGGAAACAGGGCCTGGCACAGACCAGGGTTCCCCTTCTCCACCTCTCATGACTGCAGCAAATGAGTTTGTTTCCTGAGCCGTTTGCTATGCAGAGTCCTGATGAAAAGGCAGGAAATGCCAGTCCATGCCCAAACCTTACCTGGCCTAAAATGGCTGAAATGAGTGAAGTTTTTCCACTGCCCACACTGCCACAGATTCCAACCAGTTTACCCTGGATAGAGCACACAGAGACAGGAAGGCTGTTAGGGGCTGCCGACCACTCGCCGCGGGCACCCACCATTGCTTTGAGAACAAACTGCCTCCACTTTAGTCCATCAGCCTGGGAGCAGTGATCTACAAGGCGCTACAGTCCACACCCCTTCACTTCCGCAGCTGCCTATCTCGCACTGCTTCTGTGGGACATGCTGGGGTGGCAGGGACAGAGTTTTCTTTGGGAAAACTAAAGGTGCCACGGTTATGTATGCTACAGTATCCTACAATGACTTCTGGGAAGTCTTTGCCTCTCTCTGATTTTGCTGGTTATCACTGTTATTTTGTTCTGTTTTGTTTTTTTGGAACAGAGTCTCACTATGTAGTCCAAGCTGGCCTTGAACTTGCAGCAATCCTCCTGCTTCAGCCTCCAGAGTGCTGGTATTGGGGGTGGGTACCACCACGTCTCACAACAGAAGTCACATTTTTTATTCATTTGATTTTTTATTTTATTTTATTATTTATTTATTGCGGGACCAGGGTTCAAACTCAGGACCTTGAACTTGCCAGGCAGGCACTTGTCGGAATCTGGCAAACAGTCTTTTTTTTTTGTCCTTTTGAGACAGGGTCTTGCTATGCAGTTGAGGCTGGCCTTGAGCTCACTTTTGTAGCCCAGGGTGGTCTCGAACTCGCACCAATCCTCCTGCCTCAGCCTCCTGAGTGCTGGGATTACAAGGGTGAGCCACCACGCCCGGCTGATTTTGTTATTTTTTTAGAAAAGACATTTTCTGTTTTTTTTCTGTATTTAAGACAGAGTCTACAGGGCCTACAGGGCCTCACTAGGTAGATCAGACTCTTGGTGATTGGCCTGTTTTCAGCCTCCCAAGTGCTAGGATTATGGGCGTGCGCCACCACTCCCAGTCGCAATCACCCATCTCAATGAGCCCCAGGGGTGGGGCTGGCATGCATGCTGGGGATAAACCCCAGCTGATGCACTCTGCCTAAGCAGGTGCTTTACTTCACTGACCTGTCAGGCCAGCACAAGACAGCTTTTTAAAAATTATTCTACTATATTTATCCAGTTTATAAATTATTTTGAACAAAAACTGTATGCAGCTTCACATATATTTTGACAAAATATTTTGAAAAACAAATTTTTGCAGTCAATCCCAAATAAAAATGGCAAGCAAAGCCTGTGACTAAGTGACATCATTCAGTACCAAAGGGTGACTGCTTGCAGGACCCCAAGGCTAACAAAATTTGTGGGTGCTCAAATCTCTCATATAAATGAGCACAGTATTTGTATAGAGCAGTGGTTCTCAACCTTTCTAATGTTGTGACCCCGCAATACAGTTCCTCATGTTGTGGTGACCCCAAACCAAAAAATAATTTTGGTGGCTACTTCAAAACTGTAATTTTGCTACAGTTATGATTCGGAATGTAAATACCTGATATACATTATGTATTCGTTCGACCCCACAGGTTGAGAACCGCTGGTATAGAGCCTACATTACCTTCCAGTGTACTATAGGTCAGCTCTACAGAGCTTCCAATACCTACGTGAATGCCATGTAGAGCACTGTTTATCCACTGTTCAGGGGTGATGGCAAGACAAAGGTCTCTCTACACACCCAGCACAGGCTCGATTTTGCCCAAGTATTTTCCACCTGCAACTGACTGGAATGTGGGAATGCAGAGGTCATGGAGGATGGAGGGCTGACTGTACCACCCAGGAAGATGTGGACCTCGGTAAGTACTGCTGAGAATGCACAAGGCAGGACTGATGAGTTTCAAAGGCTACTGTGGGCCCAAGGCCCCAGGGACAGGAGGAAGAAGGGGAGGCGTGGCAGGAACGAGGACTTTGGAGGCAGACAGGAGGCCTAACTGAACCAGTGAGCTGCAGTTATTTCATCAGAATGACTGCCGCTCACGTGACAGCCAGAAAGCGATTCAGGGAAAAAGCCTGGAAAACCCACTGGAATGTTTCAGTGCCTTCCTTGTTTGTGAAATGAGCATCTCATGAGATCAGCTGTTACTAATTCTGTCATTAAGAGCTTAAACATCCCCTTTGGACCCACAGCCGGCCCCATCTGCCCCTGGGTGCCACTGTCAACGCTCTTCTCTGCTAGAAGGCGCAGGAGCCGCCACTGTGCCTAGTCTGGGTGGAGGCGGGGGGCAGCTCACCTCCTGCACCTCCAGGTCAATGTTGTACAGCGTCCTCTGCAGGCGGAGGCTGCCCAGGTGGATGTGCTTGCCCTCTTCCTCCTCGGGACTGGGCCGCTCGTCACTGTCCAGGAGGAGGTGGCCCTTCTGCTCCGCCAGCACCGCCTGATGCTCAGCGCGCTGCAGCTGCCTCACCTTCTCTTTCTTGCCCCTGGCAGCCCTCTTGTCTTTTTTCAGTTTGGGGGTCAGCTTAGGCGAGTTCTGGATACTGGAGTGGGAGGAGTCCCATGCCAAGGTGGCATTTTTCATCTCTATCTTGATGTGAGGACTGGCTGGTTTGTTCTTTATCATGTGAACCTCTTCCATTAGAAACAAACTCTGATAGGAGTTGTGAGAGAGGTGCAAAGATGAGACACTGGATCAAGACCAAGGAGACAAGCCTAGGGCGTACACTCACGTAGCAAAACACATCAGCTATACAGTGGAAGGAAGCTGAAGGGCAAAAGGTAGCTCATTAGTGTAGCCCCGCCTTGGCCCATCAAGGGGTCTCGGGAACACAGGGCAACCTCAGCAGGCTCGGGGGACCTCGACCACCGACCCACCCTCTCCCCTGTGTTACAGGCTAAGCTACCTACCCCTCCTTCCCTTCCCTTCCCACCAGCCTGAAGGACATTCCACCCACTGCTATGCAGCGCCCTGATTTTGCTCACGAGTTCCCGAGTAGCAAGCACACCGACCCCATTCCCCATCCCAGACCACTCCCATGAAACCCCAACCTGCCTGCCTCCCCTCCCGCATGGCTTGGCACCTGGCAGACAGGCTGAACTGAGACCTAGGCTCCACAGGCCTGCACGGCTAAGGCTAGGAAACAGGGCCTATCTACCACTGTACACATCTCCTGGACAGGAACGCCTCATGTGCGCAAAGCTCCGCCTTGGGATCTGTGACAATTCAAACAGGAATGGCTGAGTGGAGGGAGAGGCCATCTTCCCTGAGGAGCACGTGCCTGGGGGGAGCAGGCCCTCCTGCGCATTCCAGAGCCCCCGTGTTAGGCCAATGGGAAGCAAAGGGACCACTTGAAAGAGAAGCCCCTCTGAAATGGGATCTGTGGCACTGACGCTAAGCCGCAGCCCAGGGCTTTCCTGTAAGACCTATGGGATCCCTCCGACCACCCCCGTGTACTGTAATCTCCATAGACCGCTATGCTCCTGGGATTCCCAGAAGCGTTGTTCTTTTGTATGGGGAGCTGCACTCAGGACCTGGTGCTTGCCAGGCAGATGCTGTGTCACTGAGCTGTATCTCCAGCCACCAGAATATTTTCAAACAATATTTTAAATAAAATATACAATGTCTGAAAACCTTTATTGAGAAGATGATTTTCAGGACCTGGACAACTTGCTTGGCTCCTGTGAACCCCTAACTAGCCTGAGCTTAGCAGGTGCTATTACTTTTTTTTTTTTTTTCAGAACCAGGGATTAAACTCAGGACCTTCATTTGCCAGGCAGGCACTTGTGCCCCTGATCTATTTCCCCAGCCCCAGCAGGTGCTATTAAATGTGATATATGACCCTGTCCCCAATCTCTGGGGTCCTCCACCACTACACTGGCCCTGATCCTCCCCAAAGTGACCACATTTTCTTCATTCCTAAACCCAGTCTTCCCAGAAGTACCATCTTTCTAACAGTCCTAGATAATCTTAACTCTTGATCAACGAAGGTTTAGCCCTTGCTTCCTGAAGACAGCTATTAGTCTCCGCTGTTCAGAACCATTCTGAGAGACTGAGCTAAGAAGAAAATAATTATTTTACCTACCCACTTCACAGAGCAAAACCAAGCTGACAATTTCTATAATTTCTCCTGGGGCCTTCCATGCCAGCCACCAAAACTGGTGGCACACACCTATAATCCCAGTGCTGGGGAGGATGAAATAGGAGAATGGCTGAGTGCTCTCCATAGCAAGGCCCTGTACCAATGCAGGTACCAGCAGGTATGCACAACTCTCTCCCATTTCTTCCAATCCCGGGGAGGATCTCAGCCTCCAGGACCCCTGCCCTGATACCCTGAGGTAGAAGAGGGCCTCCTCGCACCTGGTTCATAACTACCTGGATTTGTACCTGCCAAGCTAATGAAACCTTACAAGGCACAGGCGCCTCAGCTTCACCATGGGACACTGGTCATAAAAATAATACTTTTCACTGAAAGAATCGACTAAAATGTAGCACTTGAACAACAGAGGGGAATACTCACAGGGTTGCTATGTACAATACAAGAGACACAGTTAAATTCCAGATAAATAGAATTATATCCCATTCAGTATTCAAGGGGCATTCTCTGCTTTTATTCTGTAAAGGTTAGCTCCTTTACACAAGTAACAATCTGCCCAGATGAGCCAAAAGGTAGCTTTTTACTGCCTTTTTACAAATGATCACTCTCCTAGAAATTAGTGATCTCTTTTTCTTTTTCTTTCTTTTTTTTTTTTTTGTGGGACCAGGGTTCAAACTCACGACCTTGCACTTGCCCAGCAGGCACTTGTGCCTCAGAGCTATCTCCCCAGCCCCAGTGATCTCTTTTTCTACCCTCTATCTATGTCACTAGACAAGAAGTTCCACAAGATGCACTTCCAGCATGGTTCAAACAGAGAAAGGCCTACGCCTGCTTGTCTATGACAGCCTCAATGCCAATGAAACAGAGAAAGCTCATAATGCGAAATATGAAGACAGAGAGCTAAAGAGTAGGGTTCTGTCGCACCTTTAGTGGATTTCAACTTCTGCAAAATACACCAAGGAGACAAGTTGAGCCCTGTTCTCCTATCTAGCTCCCAGAAAATGGTGGCAAAGCAGATGCTTTGGGAACAGTTTCATAAATAGTTTTGTTGTTGTTTTCAAAAGGCTGCCTCCTGCAAATCCCTCAGAACTGAGGCAGGTTTCCATCAGAGGATCAGAAACATTTGTAAGAAACATTTGCTTTATACCTAGAAAACAGCTGCTTCCCCTCAAGACCTAGCGATGTCAGTGTCATTCTTGTTAATAGGACCTAAGATAATAAAAAAAACAGCTTAGGGCTGGTTGTGGAAGGATCAGAAAATACTGTTATCAGGGGCCGGGGAGATAGCTTCATGGCACAAATGCCTGCCTTGCAAGTGCAAGGTCGTGAGTTTGAACCCTAGTCCCGTAAAATAAGAAAGAAAGAAAGAAAGAAAGAAAGAAAATACTGTTATCATGGACTAAGCATCTTTAAAAGATAAGAAAATATTACAAAACCTATGAAGAGACACAGAACAGGACTAAAGTCTCATAGAGCACAAAATAAAAAATGGGGAGGATTTTTGCTTCTACTGTTAACTCTGATGCATCCTGGACAGAAGAAAGGACTATGATACGAAACCTACCTGTTAATTCAAGTTCTCACTAGTAAGGAGCAGAGAAAGAACCAAGCCCCAAGCTATACTACACACTCCTTTCCTCAACCAGTACCCTGCCGAACGCATCCCACGAGGGTTCTGAATGAACAGGGGAGAGAACTTGTGGTCAAAGCATTTGCTTTCTGCCATGACTGGACTTTGTGGGTTCAGCAACATGAAGCTCTGGTGCCGCAGGACTGTTGCTTCTCACAGGACTCTGGCGGTGGGGTGAGGGAAGGGTGAGGCGCTGGAGGCACACTGCGGAGGACCTGCTGTCTTGACCCATACAAGTCACCTGATCTAGTAGGTATCACAGACAAATCTGAGTTTCCTCCTGAGCCTCAAAGGTGGTGCTGTCCAGCCCTAAAACATGTGTCAAAGCCGGGCGTGGTGGCACATGCCTATAATCCCAGCACTCGGGAGGCTGAGGCAGGAGGATTGGTGCGAGTTCGAGACCAGCCTGGGCTACAAAAGTGAGCTCAAGGGCAGCCTGAACTGCATAGCGAGACCCTGTCTCAAAAAGACAAAAAAAAAAAAAAAAAAAAGTGTGTCAAGCCTTTATGTCACACAATCGCTTTCGTGCTGCTCCCACTGGGAAGAACAGCAGGGGGTCGGGAGTGGCACTAGTAAGCAGTCCCAGCTCAAGGAGTGCTGCTTATTTTTTAAAAATAAGTGTTGATTGCTTTCAAATA
>PVJA010018329.1:24461-40248 GCA_004027025.1 Myocastor coypus | reverse complement strand
GTAAATATTTTGATATCCAGGATATAATGAGAAAATAGAGGCTCAGAAAGGCCCACAAGGAAGGTACACAAATTCAAATGAGTAAGAAATAGCTGGGTATTCTAGTTCTTTAAGTTTAATTAAAATTAAATTTTAATTAAGACAAAGTGTTAGCATGGTTCCTCTGTAAAGGCAGAAAATACGTGAATCAAGGTTCTGAGGTCTTCCTTCCTGCCCTAAAGCCTGGGAGGTGCCTGTCTTCCATCTACACACCTCTGCCCCTGTCCAGGAAAGCGTGCTTTAGATAGAGTCATTCCATAGTTTTTGTAGGATCTGTGATCGCAGGGTTTTTAAAAAATTAGTGTTTGGTCCCTAATTAAATAATTAATTTAATTTATTTATTTTTCCAGTACCAGGGAGTTTACTTGGGATCTTGAGCTTGCCAGGCAGGTGCTTATGCTGCTGAGCTATATCCCCAGCCCTGGTCCCTGAAATTTAAAAAATACACCCAACATAGCCATCTTCTCTGAACACTAGCTCCCATCTCTGGCCATTGCACTCAAAACCCTAAGGATTTTGTTGCCAGGTGGAGTGGGGGAGGCTGACATTATTCTTCCCAGACTCTTGATGTCTTGTTCAAAGTGTTGGATGGCACAACCAATGGACAAGAAAATTTAACATGCAATTAAGGTATTTTTTAAAATTTCATTTATTTATTTAATTTATGTCTTTTGATACAGGGTCTCACTATGTAGTTCAGGCTGGCCTTGAGCTCACTTTTGTAGCCCAGGCTGGTCTCAAACTTGCACTGATCCTCCTGCCTCAGCCCCCCAAGTGCTGGGATTACAGGCGTGTGCCACCACGTCCAGCCTTCTTTTATTTTTTTTTTTAAACTTTACTTATTTGTGTTATGGTCAGCTCAGCCTGCCCTGGGCGTAGGGCTGGCACAGCATGTGGTACTGGGGATTGAACCATGGTGCCTGCAGTTGCCTAAACTTTCCTAAGCAGACAGGCACTTTAGACCACTGAGCCATCTCGCCAGCCCTGTACTGAAGATATTAAAGGCAGAAATGTAGGAAGAATTCATGTTTTCAAAACAAAGAAAAGATAAGTGCTCTAAAACAGGAGAAGTGCTCTGAAAAGCTTATAGAGAGTCCTGCCTTTAGAGCAGTTCACTGAAACAGGAAGAAGACAGTGGCCCAAGGTCTTTTCTATCCTTCCTCTGATGTGAGATACCCATCATTGTACTGCACCATGTGGCAGCTCTTTGTGAGGGCAGGTCACACCCTGTTGTCCAGCTGCTTTTCCATTTCTTTGTGATTCATAGGTCACACCCTACTGGGGGACCTTCTTCCACACCCTAAATTCCTGTCTCACTCTCCCCCAGTCACCTGCTTTTTAATGTTGGAGACTTGTTTCTTGGTTTTTTTTGGCCTCAAACTGTTTACCTTTGTCCTCTTCTCAGAAGAGCTAGTAAAATCCAACCATTTTACCTTTTTGAAAACAAAAACCGTTCAAGGCACTTTCTGCCCTCATTTTTCAAAATCCCTAAAACAGAGGCTGAGGGTGTAGCTCAGTGGTAAGAACAATGTTAGCATGTGTGCAACCCTGTGTTTGGTACCCAGTAACACACACAGACACACACACAGACACACACACACACACACACACACACACACACCCCTATGAGACAGAAATATCCAGTTTCCTTTCTAGGGAGTAGTGAATGAGCACCAACTATGGAGAGTATAAAAAATGATCTCAAAATTTTTATGGCACAAAAATTAACAACAATAAATGGTCCATGCTTCAATAAGAAGGAAAGGTAGAATTAAAAAATACTATCCTGTTGTGAGTACCATTTAACTAGAAATCATTCTTAAGATCAACCTCCAGTTGTTGCAGGACAGATGCTGCCGGGCAGCAGAGAGCAGCAGCTGCACATGTTAGATACGCTGCCGTGTGCAGAGTCCAGCTGCAGTTGCAGGTGCTGTGGGGAGACTTGGGTCTTGAATCTTCCCAGGGTTTGTAATCTGAACCCAGAACTGTCTCACAGACCACAGCAAGGCATTTTATCATCTTATACTAGATAAATACAGAATGTCCCAAGGACAAAATCTTACCAATCCTGGAATTTCCGTGTGATTTATACATACCTAAAGCTGTACTTTCCACTGACGTGTGCACACCTATAATTCCAGCACTTCACTCGGGAGGCTGAGGCACAAGAATTGGTGTGAATCTGAGACCAGCCTGGGTTACAAATGAGCTCATGGCCAACTATAACTGCATAGCGAGACCCTGTCTCAAAAAGACAAAAGAAAAAAAAAAAAAAAAAAAAAAAAAAAAAAAAAAAAAAAAAAAAAAAAAAAAAAAAAAAAAAAAAAAAAAAAAAAAAAAAAAAAAAAAAAAAAAAAAAAAAAAAAAAAAAAAAAAAAAAAAAAAAAAAAAAAAAAAAAAAGAAAAGAAAAGAAAAGAAAAAAGAAAAAAAAAAGCCGTGTTTTCCAATAACAGGATAGTATTAAGACTCACTTAAAGGGAACAAACCTTTGCACTATTGTCTTATTGCATCATGGACATTGTGTAAAGGTACAATGAAATGACTTTTTTTTTAAGGTCTCACTACTGAGTCATAGTGATCCTCCTGTTTGTAGCTCCTAAGCACTGGGATTACAGATGCATGCCACCACGCCCAGTCTCCATTGCCGGCTCAGTGCGCTCTAGAGCGGGGCTGGCGCGGCACAAGGGGCCAGGAACTGAACCCTGGCCCCTGTGCTTCCTTTAAGCAAGCACTAAATCCACTGAGCTATACCACCAGCCCTAGTGAAATGACTTTTTATGTAAGTCTAGGTTCAGTATATTTTTGAGTTTTATCCTTTTTAACAATAATGCTACATTTCTGTTTTTTTTTTTTTTTTTTCCTGTTTTGAGACAGGAGATAAGGACTGGCCTTGAACACACTAAGTAATCCAGGTACTATTGAATTTGCAGTTCTCCTACCTCAGCCTCCCAATACCTGGGATTGCAGCCATGTACTGTCAGACCTGATTGAAAGCTTTTAAAAAACCTATTTCAGAGAACCAAGAGCTTCATTTTATTCTAAAATGATTTATTATAATACCAATGTGAATTTGATTACTTAGTGATAAAATCCTAAATGGCTAAGGTAAACAACTAAGAAAGACTACGCCACTTAGTTTGAAATCCAACCCAGACATACTATCATATGGAATTATAAATGTACATGGGAGCTGTCTTTATTTTTGTTTATGGAAGTAGTTCTATATTGACACACACCTATATGTTAAAAATACATAAATCAAAAATGAAATAGTAAAAAAGGAACAGAAGGAGGTAGAGTGGAAAGTCAAAATAAAGAGTTATAAAATTCAGACTTGTGTTAAGTGAGAATTTTTTTTTTTATGGCTGGCTCAGCCTGCCCTGAGGGTGGGGCTAGTGCAGCATGTGGTGCCAGGGATTGAACCATGATCCCTGTGGCCACCTAAGCTTTCCCAAGCAGGTGCTTTAGACCACGGAGCCATCCTGCCTGCCCAAAGTGAAAATTTTGGACCCACACATATTTTGTTTACTTGCTTCCCTAGTCCTGCAGTAAACCCTTTAAATGGATCATAGAAAACAGGAAAACTGTAAATACAAAGAAAAATTCTCCCAAAGATCTATTGCTTAAACACCTGCACTGTTAAAATTTTGACTGGTTTATTTTGAAGGATACTCACACACACATACATATTCTGAATCTTCACTATTCTTGTTGTTGCCTATTTCTTTTGTATTTACAGTCAGTTTACATGCATTCCTTTTTTCTTTTTACTTAGTACTGTACATAAGTACTTTGCCATTTTAAAAGGTAAATTTTCATGATCCTTTTTAATCATGTACTTCATTATTCACTTAACTAGTTCTCTGTTATTGGAAACAAGGATTTTTCTGAGTTTCTGATCTTCAGAAGTGCTCCAGTCTTGCCTTCAGTGTGGACTCTTCAGCTTTGACAAGAGATGCTTCAGCCTTTTAGCACAGACTCTTCAAGCGCCGCAGGGATCCTTCAGTCACTGCGGGAAGACTCCAGCTTTCTTCATAGAACCATTTCCCGATACAGACTTCCACAGGACATTGCACTGAAATCCAAGTATTGGACTGAAAATTTCTGTCTCCTGTGTGCAGACAACCTCTGTAAACTTCTCATCTCACTCTGTGGGTATCCACCCTAAGCCAATATTGTAATTACCTGTATATTTACATAGGTTCTATTTGTTTTCTCGAGGAATTCAGTGACTACTGCTCTGTCCCTGAGAAGACAGCCAGATGCAGAACATAAAGTGTGAGGAGACTCTTGATGACATCCAGATGACCATATTGTGAGCAGGTCTCATGCAGACCCTCACTGCCAATCAGACATGCATGGGGGGGGGCAATAACAGTTCTTGGGCCTCTTCACATCTTCTGTTTGGGTGTGATGGCAACTCCTGTTGGTAACCAGAGCCTCTACTTGAAGCAGATTTCAAATACCAGGAATGATCAAAGGCTCACTGGGGACCAGATGGTGACCTTCAGCAAGGGCCAGACCCTTGGTGGGGACTATCAACTTGTACAGGAGTGGCACACCCAGGACTCCTAGACTTGCCAGCCTCCCATTTGATCCAGGAGCAAACCCCAGAAATAAGTGGGAATTTATACACTAACAACTGTCTACTCCAGAAACAGCCCCAGTGTCTGAAGCCCTATGTGTGTGAGCACTGGGACTGTAGGAAGTCTTACTGGAGGTCTGCTCAGCTCCAGGTCCACCAGCGCACACACAGTGGCCAGAAGCCCTATGCATACAAGGATGCCAGTGGAGGATCAACTGCTCCAATGAACTGAAGGACCACATGAAGAGGCACACTGGGGAGCGGCCCTACTCCTGAAACATCTGCAAGAAGAGTTTTGCCTGGGCCGATCATGTCACACAGCATCTAAGTGTCCACAGATAATTTTGCTTAGGAGTAGAGCCTATCTATCTGCCAGGAACTGCACATACTTTTGTCTTTCTTTGTATTCACTACAAGACCAACTCCTAGTGAACGCTATTTTCCGTCTTATACATTCATCACTTGTTAAAACAATTAGTGGCTTTGGATGTAGACACTGGACTGTTGTATGCTGTGATCCGTGAGCTTGGACACTGCTCCACTACAGGAATGAGTTTCCCGTCTCTACCCACATTACTGTAATTCACTATGGAGTGAGAACTGAACTACAGTAATGTTTTTTTTTTTTTTTTTTTTGTCTTTTTGAGACAGGGTCTCGCTATGCAGCTGAGGCTGGTCCTGCGCTCACTTTTGTAGCCCAGGCTGGTCTCGAACTCGCACCAATCCTCCTGCCTCAGCCTCCCAAGTGCTGGGATTACAGGCGTGAGCCACCACGCCCGGCTATGTTTTTGTTTTTTTTTTTTTTAATTTAAAAAAATCACTTATTCGTCTATTTATTTGGTACAGTGTCTCGCTATGAAGCGCAGACTCACAGTGATCCACTCAGCTCCGTCTCCCTAGCACAGGATTACAGGCATGCCCAGTTTCAGTAGCCAGCACCGAGCACCTAGGGTTCTGGGGGTAGCAAGGCTTGTGGTACTAGGCATCAGACTGGATAATTGTGCTTGCCGGGCAGGTGCTTAGGCCACTGAGCTGCCTCCCCAGCTCTTGGGCAGCCTCGGCACGGTCGCCCGCGCCCCTGGCCGGCCCGACCCGCTTCGCGAGGGGCGGCGGCGGCGGCGGCGGCTTTAAGTGTTAAAGCACCACTTTGCAACGGGGCGCCAAACCACCATGACCCGCGGGCCCGGAGGGCCGGGCGCTCTGGCCCCTTACCCACAGGGACACTCCAAAGGCAGCAGTCGAGTGACGAGGACGGAGCGGAGGGTGCTGGGCGGCGTGGGGTGCAGCAGCCGCGCGAGCAGGTACCGAATACCAAGCGCAGCCACTGGGATCACAGCGAAGGCTTCTTCCTCGCGCCGGGAGCCCGCCTCGCGCACTGCGCATGCTCATTGCGCACCGGGCCGCGCCGCACCGCGCCGCAGGGAGAGTCTTTCCCCGCTGGTTTTCCACAGAGCTCGACCCCGCGAGGACTGCGGGGAATACAGAGCTGGAGCCCGGGCGAGCGCGCCGCCTTTTGGCCCGCCAGTTTCAAAGGCCTGGTCCCCAGGCTCCTCTCTGCGGAGGGTCGCACTTGGCGCTCCTGTGCGGGCAGCAGTGCGGGTCCAGCGTGTGCGTGTGCGTGGGCGCGCAGGGCCGGGGCGCACGCTCCATTCCCGAGGCAGCCGTGCTGACTGAGGCCGGGCTCCGCGGGTGTTGAGACAAAGTGGCCTGCAGCGGCGGCGAGCCGGGAGCGCGGGCTCCCTTGACAGCGCGGGCGGACCCAGGCCGAGCAGGAAGCGGAGGAGCTGCGAGAGATGCCGGACCTGGGCGTCATTTCCGAAGAGGGGGCCCTAGCGGCCTAAAGACTTAGGTGCACAGGAGACAGGCTCAGCGGAGGGGCTTTTGTGGACTGGGAATTCGACATTTTTAGAGGGCGTATGTGGGGGATTAGGGGAAGAATACAGTGAGCTCCCTTGTATGTGTCTGACGGGACCAACCAAGTGTTGCTTCAAGTGACAGTTCAGTGGGAAAGTACAGTGACACGTTGGGTGAATGCATCATGAAATACCTAGAGACTTATTTTGATGGTAACTACAAATACATGGTTTTTGGAAGAAAATTTTTTTAAGTTTGGGAACTAGAAATTAAATTCAGGGCCTTCACACAAAGCTATATCCCTAGCTGTTTTGTTCTTTAGCAGTAAGCCACCAAAGTGCCCAAGCTGGGCGCAAATATGTGGTCCTTCTGCCTCAGCTTCCCAGTGTTAGCATTAGAGGTGTGCACCACCTCCCAGTGATGTTTAAAATCACCCTAAATTATTAGTCGTAGTGCAGAGAAGGCAGTTATTTTAGAGCTGCTCTGTTGACTGTTAGTGAAGACTCTGAATGCCTTCATACTTATTTAATTGAATCTATAAATAGTTTCAGTATAGAATAGATTGTTTTATAAGTCCTGAAATGTATAATTTGGGGTGCCCCTTATGAAATAGAATACAAATTATGACTATAAAATAAAACTAAACATGTAGAAAGGGAAAATAAATCACAGCAAATGACTCAAGATTTGGAGATTCAGAACTCTACTAGGGCCAGGGAAATAGTGGCCGAAGCACAAGTGCCTGCCTGGCAAGTGCTTCAAACCCTGGTTACCCACAAACAAACAAACAAACAAACTACTACACTATTGATTAGAGATAAAAAAAAATCCGTACATAGGGCTGAGGATGTAGTTCAGGTCTTGAGTTCTATTTCTGGTACCAAAAGAAATGTATACATAAAAGTGCTTCCAAAATGGGCAGGTGGCACACACATATAATCCCAGAACTAGAGAAGCTGAGGCAAAAGAATACTACGTTTGAGGCCAACCTGAGCTACACAGTTAAACTCTCCATTTAAAAGTTTTTAAACCTTCTAGAAGGGTGTTGGTGTTAGAGGGCTTGTTTCAGAAGGCCATGGATTTGAGTCCCAATATGGCAGCTGGCTTCCTCGGTAGCATGCCCACTTTGAGAGGTACACAAGAGAAGGCCCTGCAGTTTTAATTCATTATCTTCATGATAGCTCTACCTCTGCTAGGGATGGATGTGCTGCATAGAAAAGGGTACTAAAGTCTCAATAAAGAGGACATAAACACAAAGAAACGTAACAATTTTAAGGGTGTGCTGTGTGCCTGTCATTAAACATTGATCCTCCAAAATGACATTTCCTACTTACCAGGAATGAGAAAGCTGTGGCACACAATGATCAAGTACAATGTACACGGAATCTAGGACTGAGTCCAAAATCCTCTGACTCTTTGTTGCTGGCACAGGTATGTATTGAGTGCTACTTAGGTGTCAAATAGTAGTGCTGAGAATATAGCAATGGGCAAAAGTACAAAAGTGTTTATCTTTGTTGAGCCTCTGGCCATGCAGGGAAACAGAAAATAAGCAAGTATTGTAATGTAAAGTGCATCATTAGTTTTTAACTAGTTATAAAGGTTTAGGTGTCTCTTTTCTGTGCTACTTCATGTAGTTTGTTAAGAGATAGGCTGCATACCTGTTTCACAGCTTTATCTTGGGGTTGTCATCTCCATCATTTGGAAGTAGTAACTTGTTCTCTTTATTCAAAGTGCCATGTCTTTATTTAAAAATGCACATTACTGAATTTAAACATTGTGAGCTAAATTAAAAAGTTATTTTATAGGGGGCAACCTGCTCAGGCCCCCCATTCTGTTCCACTCTTGGACAGAAGCATTCTTTCCCTCAATAAAATCTATTCAGCTCCTAACAACAATAACAACAAATGCAATTTGATGAAGTTCAAAACAATTTAAGTTTGTGTATATATCTGGCAGTGCTGGAACTTATGGCTGTAGACTAAAATAATTTGTATAGGGGTGTTCAGCTGTCCTCACTGGTTTCCAAATAACTTCTCAATTTCTTTCCTTTTCTCCTTCATCCTTCCATTTTTCTGAGGTGGATCTGGCTATATTTTCCCTTCTAGCCCCAAACTCCTATGTTCAAGAGATCCCACAGCTACAACCTCCAAAGCAGTGGGGATGACAGAAAGTGCCACTTACTTTTAACCTCTCAGTTTTAAAATGAGGTAGTAGAGGAAGAACATATAGAAACTCATTCAGTTAGACTTTGACATGTTTAACTGCTTTCTGCAGTTTTATCTGTTTATGCATAATGTGTGGCTATTTTTGTTCTTGCAACTTTTCTATGAATCTGAAAGTGTTCTAAAATGAAAAGATTTCATAGCAGCACAATTTGGGATACCCAAATCTTGGAAATAACCAAAATGCCCATCATCTGAAGAATGGTTGAAAAAGATGTGGTATTTTTCTACAGTGGAATATTACTGAGTTATAAAGAATGATAAACTAGCAGACGTCATATATAAGTGGATGTATCTTGAACATATGCTCATAAGTGAAACAAACCAGACCTACATGTGTGAATATCTTATAGTCTCCCTAGTGTAAGAACTCAAAAGAAGAAATAAAAATGGAAAGACATAACACAGCTGAATGGAAACCAAACAGTTAAGTGTTAAAAAAAAAAAAAAAAAAAAAAAAAAAAAAAAAAAAAAAAAAAAAAAAAAAAAAAAAAAAAAAAAAAAAAAAAAAAAAAAAAAAAAAAAAAAAAAGTGACTCCAAACAGAAAAGATAGGGAACATGGCAGGGGCACTTATATACAGGCTGTATTAGATAATGGTCCTCAGAACCACCAAAATATTTTTCACACTGAGGATAGCAATGGGTAACAAAATTATGCTTGGAATGCCTGCTGTTCTTGTCTTTTAGGTTTGTGCTGCATATAATGTAATTTCAGTTACTGCTAAAAACAAAACAAAACAAAACACCTCAAAGTGATTGAAATAAATAACAGCCCAGTTAAATTTTATATAATTTCATATTTTAAAAATAAATTTAAGGCTGGGGAGATAGCTCAGTAGAATAAGCGCTTGCCTGGTAAGTGCAAGGGCCTGAGTTCAGTCCCTGGTTCCACAAAAAAAAAAAAAAAAAAAAAAAAAAAAAAATCAAATTTATATATTTTAAGTTATGGTATATAGACAATAAGGCAATAAAATGGACAAAATACAGGCCAGTGAGACTAATAAACTTCTTATATCATAGAATGGCTAAGTGTTTTGTTGGAAAAAAAAGATTATTTTGAAAAACCTGTATCCACAAACATTCTTAAAATGTGTATTCTGAAGTGGTTGGGTGGAACACTGTATGTCCACTAAGTTCAGTTGTGCCAAATTCTTAGTTCTGCTACTTTTTTGCTAATATTTTGTCTGCTTGACCTATCTTATTCAGATAGGGGAGTGTTATGGTCTCCTGTTAAGACTGTAGTATTGAATATTAGATTTTTCATGTCCATTAAGGTTTGTCTTATATAACTTGGTGCTCCCATGTTGGGTTCATACATATTTGTGAGTGTTACCTCTTCATCTTGAATTTTTCCCCTAACCAGTATGTAGTGGCCATTTTTATTTCGTTTGATCAATCTTAGTGTGAAGTTTGGACTGTCTGCAAACAGGATTGCTACCCCTCATTTTTTTCAGGTGCTGGAGCATGTGGTATTGTTTTCCATCCTTTAACTTTGAGCCTGTGAGTTTCTTTATTAGTTAAGTGTGTTTCTTGTATACAGCATGTTGTTGGGTTTTGCTTCCTTATCCAGTCTGCCTGTCTACTTCTTTTAATTGGAGAATTGAGTCCATTTACATTGATAGTTATAATTGAAATGTATTAACTTATGATTGACATGACTTTTATTTACTACTGTTTGCCACTTTTTCTCCTATGTTTAGTTGGTTACCCTACTTGGTGGGATCTTTCTGTTCTTGTTTGTTGAATTCGGGTCATTTTGGTCCCTCTCTAAAATATTTGTTAGTATACTGTATAGTGTTGGCTTTGACATCATGAAATTCTTTAGTTGTTCCTTGTCATGGAAGTATTTCACTTCTCCCTCATACTTGAAAGAAAGTTTTACAGGGTATAGAAGTCTGGGCTGAAATTTGTTTTCATGGAGGACTTGAAGCAGTCTGCTCCATGCTCTTCTTGACTTCATGGTTTGTGAAGAGAAATCCGCTGTTATTCTAATAGGTTTTTGTACTTGTCTGTCGACCTCAGATTCAGAGGTTTTGGCTGCCTGATTCCTATTTTCTTCCATGGTAGTGTCTCCTGTATTTGATTTGGGTAGGCTCGGACCCTGTGATTGCATCTTACTCCTTGTCGTTATCATTTTGTATGGCAGTGATCTCTGCACTTTGGTGAAATTATGCTGGAAGTGCCTATGGGAGTTTGGTCTGGATCCACCAAGTATGTTCTCCTCCAGATGTGCCTGGCTGTGTGTCAGGCCACTGGCTGCTTCGAGGCTTCATGGGTCGGGACTGTGGGTGGAGTGGGAGCTCTGGAGTAGAGGAGTCCTACAGGCATGTGGGCCACATGGGATGGTGGATGGTTTCAGGACTGAAGCTTGGGTGGGAGGGTCCAGGTGGTGGAGGTGGGCCAAGGGTCCTTACCTAGCAGAAGCATGGGCTAGACAGGATGGCGGATGGTTTCGGGGCTCAACTCGGGCAGCAGAAGCTAGGAGATGAAGGAGGGCCAAAAGTCCTTACTCGGCAGGCACACGGGCCACAGGGCATGATGGATGGTTTTGGGGCTGGAGCTCTGGTGGGAGGAGCCTGTTGTCTCTTATTTCTGTCTCATTAATGATAGCCACTTAAATTCAAATAAATGAAAACAATTCATGACTTACCTTTATCTATGTAAACTATTCCTATGTGTATGAAGTTTAAACCAAATCCAAACCTTCAAACCACAATCCATAATATTATATACCTAGGAAGCTTCTGTTAAGTCCTAAGACTTGAACAATAATGAACACTTAAGTTTTATTTAAGTAAGCCTATTAAGATTTCACAGCACTCTACTCAGTAAAAGTTGACAAGCTATGTGGAGTAGGAAAGAGTTTTTTCCTTGATCAAATGATGGAGAATGAATTTGTACGTGTGTCGTACAAAATGAGAAGATGAACACATGAAAGTTACATAGATAAGTGAAAACAACTTTAAGATAAGAGGGAGTGACAACAACTTTAAGATAATCAGTTTTCTTAATTTATAAGCATAAAGAACTACAGAAATTAGTAAAAATAACATTCTACATTTATTGAGCAACCCACCATATATGTTATAGCACCTGCCTGGCAAGTGCAAGGTCCTGAGTTTCTTGGTTTTGAAAGAAAAAAAAAAAAACAAAAAAACTAATGAAAAATATGAGCCTTTGGGACCCTCAGTAGTATTTAGTTCATCATAGAAGTGATTCATCTTGGTAGTGATTGTGTTGCTTGACATGCATGTATTTGTATGTGTGTTTTTGATATTTTTTGGCCATTTGAAATTTTACAGCCATTTCTTACACCACTGCACAGAGTATTTGCCTTGAACATATGGCCTGTGGCAATTATGCTTTTTTTTTTTTTGTCTTTTAGAGATAGGGTTTTGCTATGCAGTTCAGGCTGGCCTTGAGCTCACTCTTGTAGCCCAGCTGGTCTCGAACTCACATCAGTCCTCCTGCCTCAGCCTCCCAAGTGCTCAATTACAGGCATGTGGATTGTGTCTCCATTTTAGATTTTGTGAATAATACTGTTGGGACATCATTATGCAATTATCTCTTTGAAACTCTTAAATTTTTTGGTTGTTCAGCTGTTGTGTGTTATGAGTCAGTGCCAAAGAAAATGACAAGAAGACCCAATGAATTTAGCTCAGAGGTCTCACTGAGACTTGTCTCTCTCAAAGTGAACCCCAATCCACAGAAGGATCTTACTTTCATTGAGTACTCAAGGACAGGCTAAGGAATGTGCATAACTGCTTTCTTTTACCATTTACCTAATGCTAGGTTAATACAAATGCTAATTGAAAACATTCCAAACAAAGGAGAAGACAACAATCAAGGAGCCATTAGCATAAGCTCTTATTTGCCTCCTTGGATTCCAGGTTTTGGGAAGCCCTAAGTGGCCAGGAATCCCCAAGTAAGCCACTACAGCTGTCCCTGGGCTTTGTTTATTATTCTCCACTTCTTAAGATACTAGTTTCTTATCTCTACATTTAGCCAGAAATAGAATGGGTAAATTACATAATAAGTCTTCATTTTTTTTGAGGCATGAACATGCTATTTTGAACAATGGCTATATCATTTTACATTTTTACCAACAGTGCAGAAGTGTCCTAGTTCACATCTTCAGCACTGCTAATTGTGTTTTCTTCAGAGAGCTAGTACAAAGTGTTATTCCGCTATAGTTTTGCATTACATTTTCCATCTTTTCCTGTGCTTATCATCCATTTCTATGTCTTCAAGGAAATGGGTACTTAAGTACTTTTATTTTTATTTATTTATTTTTAAACCTTATTTATGTATGTTGTAGCTAGCTCAGCCAGACCTGGGGGTGGGACTGGCATGCCATGTGGTGCCAGGGATTGAACTGCTGTCCCTATGGTTGCCTAAACAGGTGCTTTAGACTGATAAACTATCTTGCCAGCCCTACCTACTTTTATTGAATTTTATTATTGATTTAGGAGTTCTCTATATAACCTGGATATTAATTCCCCTTCAAATATCTGATCTATATTTTTATCCCATTCTGTGGATGATCTTCATAAAACAATGGCCTTCCTGCTGAGCTATATCCCCAGCTCAATTTTTTAAAATCTTCTTTCAGATGCATTTTTACTATGCTCAAAATCTCTCTCTCTCTCTCTCTTTTTTAAGCTTAAAACAATTTTCCCTCATTTAGTGACAGTGCAGTTACCACAACTAGGTCATTAAATGAATTAGTCACAAAATAAATACTGTATAGAATGTATATTATAATATTCAGAGCAAAGACATAGCTAAAAGAAACTCCAACTTGATGACTTTGCTTAAGACACAGGCTCCATAAACAGGATGTACAGAACCATACAGAAAAAAAAATCATAAATCCAAACAGTTAACAAGCATGTTATTAAACAAGGAATATCTGCACATGTTTGTGATATGTTTGTTTCTTATGTGGAGTTGGTAGGTGTCAGTTACACATCTTAATTCCTGTTTTATCTCTTTTCCCTCATTTATTTATTTATTTATTTATTTATTTATTTATTTATTTATTTTCTTGTTTCAGAACCTTTGTTTATTCACTCATTTTTATGGCCGGCTCAGCCCACCCCAAGGGCAGGGCTGGCGCAGCATGTGGTGCCGGGGATCGAACCGCGGTCCCTGAAGCTGCCCAAGCTTCCCCAAGCAGGCGCTTTAGACCACTGAGCCATCCCGCCAGGCCCTCCCTCCCTTTTCTGCCTTCTCTCCATGTCTTGATCCTCTTCCCATTTGATTGTTTTGTTTTGTTTTATTGGGACCGGGGTTCAAACTCACAACCTTGCACTTGCCAGGCAGGCACTTGTGCCACAGAGCTATCTCCCCAGCCTCCTGCTTCCCATTTTTGTTGTTGCTTGTGCCTTTGGTATGACATAAAAATCATTGCTAAATCTAGCATCATGAAGTTTTTGCCCTATCCTTTTTTCTGAGTTGTGTAGTTTTTGGTGTCTTTAGTCTTCAGCCCATTTTAAGTTAATTTTTGTATATGGTAAGTGTGCAACATTTTCTTTTTCTGTCTTTTTGATACAGTCTCACCATGTAATTCAGGCTAGTTTTGAACTCACCATGTAACTCAGGCTGGCCTTGGCCATCTTACTGCCTCAGCCTCTTGAGTGCTGGGATTAGACACTTAGCACCATGCTCAGCCAGCTTCACTCTTTTGCATGTGGATTACCAGTTTTCCCAGCACTATTTGTTGAATGGTCTTGAACCCCTTTTCAAAACTACTTTGCCTATACATGAGATTTCTTTTGGGGCTCTGTTTTCTTCTCTTTGTCTGTATTTCTGTCTTTATGCTAGTACCACACAGTTTTTATTTTTATTTTTGTGTCTTTTTGAGTTCAGGCCGGCCTTGAACTTACTTTATAGCCCAAACAGGCTTTGAACTCCCAGAGATCCTCCTGCCTCAGCCTCCCAAGAGCTGTGATTACAGATGTGCACCACTTTGCCCAGTTTGTACCACAGTTTTCATTACTGTACTGTTTTTGTAAATTTTGAAATCTGTAAGTGTGTATTCTCTAGGGCCTTCACGCAGAGCTACATCCATAGCCTTGTTATTTTTTATTTTGAGATAGGGTCTTGCAAAATCCCTTAAGTTGCCCAGAGCTGAGCTCACACTTGTAATTCTCCTTCCTCAGCCTCCCAGAGTGCTGGGGTTACACATGGTTTTCCTTGGTGTCTTTTTTTATTGTTGTTGTGATACTGAGGATTTAACCTAGGGATGTTGTAGCACTGAACTACACCTTAGCCTTTTGTTTTTGTTGTTTTAGTTTTTTTTGGTACCGATTAAGAACCTTGTGCTTACCAGGCAGGCACTTGTGCCTCTGAGTCATCTTCCCGGCCTCTCTTGTTTTTGTTATATGGTAAATAGCTACACTTATTGAAGCTGCTGGGACTATAGCAGCAGGACGTGGCAGAAGGCAGAGATTAAATGGGAGCCTTTTATATTTTTGAGATAGGGTATGAAATGATTCAGGTTGCACTGGAGCTCAATCTACCTGCCTCAGTGTACTCAGTATGTGGGATAACTAGTAAGTACCATTCACCTAGCTATCTTCTGTCTTTTATCCCTCCGTCTATGTAGCTAAGGGCTTATCAGTTTTGTTATTTTTAGTTCTTCTTTTTTTTTTGGTCTTTTATTTTTATTATTTACTTTCTCTTGAGATCTCTTTGTTCTTTTTCTGATTTCTTAAATTGTAAATTTAGGATATTGACATGAGATCTTTTTTGATTTGGATTTGGTGTTTTTTTGAGACCTTTTCACCAGTGTATTAGTTACTTTTTGCTCGTTGCTGGAACAAATACCCAACACTCAAAATGAAGGAAGGAAAGGTTTATTTAGCTCACAGTTTGTGGAGGGTTCAGTCCATATTCGGCTGGCCCAAGGCTGAGTGGAACAGAGCAGAGAGCATCCAGTTCATGGCGGCGGAACAGCAACAAAATGGCGGCAGAGGTAGCCAACCAACACGGCAGCAGAGCAACAGCAACAGCTAGAGCTCCAGTCTGTCTCTCTGTCTCTCTTTATATTACATTCAGGCTCTCCGCCTTAGCTCCCGCCC
>PVJA010018329.1:0-24361 GCA_004027025.1 Myocastor coypus | reverse complement strand
TATAATCCCAGAAGTACTTCCACCCATAATCCCATCAGTACTAAAACCCATAATCCCAGGGATCATGGATCAAGTCTCAAACTGTAGAAGTCCCCACCCAATGACTCCATGAGGCTTTGGGGGGACAACTAGACATAAACCATAACAACCAGGTAGTCCAGGTTTGCCTTTAAGTAGCTATGCATCATGAACTGGCCTCGAACTCAAGATCTTTTTGCCTCAACCTCATTGATCTTGGCTTATTTTTGTTTCATTTTGTTTTGGCTTGCCATGCTGGGGATGGAACCTAGGGTGTTGAGTGTGAAAGGCCTAGACTCCACTGCTAAGCCACACACCTCTAAGAGCTTATTTTTAATGTAAGGACTTGTAGGTATACATTTCTCTTAGCCATGTTTTTGTTGCATGCTAGCAGTTCTGGCTGGTATGTTGTGTTTTCATTTGTATTTATTTCTAAATATTTCCAAATTTCTCTTGCAATTTCTTCAATTGTTGGTCATTTAAACATACACATTTTAAAATATATGTACTTTGCTTTTCATTTCAAATCATTTGTAATTTCAGTTCTGTCTGCCAGAAAAGCCTTTCCATCAAAATATCCACATGACTAGCTTTCTTATATTTCATGTTCTGGTGAAATATCATCTATCTGAGAAGCATTTCCTAGGCACCCTGAAGTATAGCCTATGTCTTTCTCCATCATCACTTTCTTACTTTTTCAGACAGGGGCTCACTAGGTAGTGCAGCTGGCCTTGACCTCTTGCTTTGTTCTCTGTGTTTCCATTTTCTACTTGTAATAATTGTAATAATTTTCTACTTGATGACTTTTTGTGGAAGGAATAAAATTAGCACTTCTCTGCAGAACAAAAATTCTTTCTTCCTTTCTTTCTTTCTTTCTTTCTTTTCTTTTTTTCCTTTTTTAAGTGCTGAGAATTGAAGTCAACACTTGCTAGGAAAAGTGTTCTACCACTAGTATATAACCACAGCCTAGAGATCTTTTCTTCTTCATTTTTCCTTTCCTCACCATTTTCTTTCTTCTTGTCTATCTATCTCTTTGAGTCAGGGTTTCACTGTGTAGTTCAGGCTGCCCTTAAGCTCATTTTGTAGTCCATGCTGGCCTCACAGTAATCCTCCTGCCTCAGCCTTGAGTGCTACACAACAGACATGCACAACCACACCTGGCCCCTCATCATTTTCATGGTTTCAGTTTTTACATAACCATGGTGATGCCAACAAATGGCTAAATTTGTCAGGATGATCAGAAACCTTGCGATTCCTGAATAGAAAGGTCTGAGTAGGAAAATAGTGACTGGGCAGTACTGTTTCTGCTAGCCTAGATAGTCCTTAACATTCCTCTAAAATTTCAATAAATTTTAGCAATGTGTGATCCCTGTGGATTTTCCAACTGCTCAGTCTTGACAAATTGAATGTATAGTCAATAACTGAATCACACATCCAGGCCAGAGATTAGGAATTCAGGGGATAATAGACCAACTGAAAAAGCTTTTATTTTTATTATTTACTTCCTCTTTTTTTAAAAAAAATTATTTTATTTATTTTATGTTATGGCTGGCTCAGCCTGCTCTGGGGGAGGGGCTGGCGCAGCATGTGGTGCTGGGGATTGAACCACAGTCCTTGTGGTTGCCTAAACTTGCTTAAGGAGATGCTTTAGACCACTGAGCCATCTCACCAGCCCGTACTTCCTCTTGACATCTCTTCTCTTTGTTCTTTTTCTGGTTTCTTAAATTGTATATTTAGAATATTGACATGAGATCTTTGTTTGGTTTGGATTTGATGTTTTTAAAATCTTTCACCAGGTAGTCTAGGTTTGCCTTTAAGTAAGGCATTTTGCTCCTTAATGATACTGTTGACCTACCTTAGTATAAGTTGGTTTTTGTTGAGCTCTTAATGCTGTGTATTCATTCAAGTTTTAATAAGCATTAGTACAGTTGGCAAATGGCTACAGTACTAGGTATTACCAGGGAGCTAAGTTTACTGAGATAGCAAATTGGTCTGACTTCTCAGAGCTACGCTGAAGATTCATGTATGCCAGGGAAGTTTAGGTACATTATTCTTACATGGCAAGTTGGTTTGCCTAGTGTTGAAAGGAAAGTGATTACTTATTTGATCCTTCCTTCCAGGATGTCTTAATTACTGGGTAAAGTGAACTCAGGTTGAAAGATTGCTTCCTTTGGCCCAGCTGTGCATCATATAGATATGGTATAGATTCTACTCTG
The DNA here is from genome assembly GCA_004027025.1 of Myocastor coypus. Classification (NCBI taxonomy): domain Eukaryota; kingdom Metazoa; phylum Chordata; class Mammalia; order Rodentia; family Myocastoridae; genus Myocastor; species Myocastor coypus. The sequence continues at coordinate 22,127 of PVJA010018329.1, read as the reverse complement.
GACTGTGATTCTTTTTAATTTTTCTGTCACTCCCCTGATGATATTTATTAATACTTTTGAAAATATTTGAAAGCCTATGTGCTGAGTGTTTTAGTGGCACTAGAGAAGTGAAAAATAGGGTTTTTCATTATGTGTCTGAGATCTGTTAGGAAACACTGAAAAATTAAGACAGGTGATGGTTAGAAAGGATATGTACAGTGTGCTATAGAAAGGTACAGAAAAATTTTTATGTAGTCTTGGTTGGGGTAGATTAGGGCTAGAAGTGGGATGGGGAAGATTCCCTGAGGAGTAATATTTTAAACTCTTAGACACAACAGAAGTAATGATCAAGTAGAGATCGGAAACCACTGTTCCCTCTACTTGGGCAGTGTAGCCCTTCTGTGTCTGTTTCTTCATTTGAAAAATGGAGAGCTGCGCGTGGTGGCTGAGATTACATGATTGTAATCTCAGCACTCATGTGGCTAAGGCAGGAGGAGCATCATGAATCCCAGGCCAGTCTGGACTACATAGCAAGACCCTGTTTAAAAAAAAAAATGGAGCCAATTAATTATGAGGATGAAGTGAATTAGCATGTTACCTTAATAAGTAATTGGAAAAATAAGTACCTGGTGCATATAAAGTGCTTGACATATTAGTCATTAGTTTTATTTTGTGTCACATAGCCACCAAAAAGAATTAGAATTTTGAGTAAAAATATGACATATTCTTTCTAGTGTATTATAATCAAATTTGGTCACTGTAAAGAATGGTGGAAATGAAATTCTGAAAAGTAAGTTTAGCATTTTTTACACCCTAAATTCATTCATTCCTTCTTTTTTCTTTTCTCTTTTTTCTTTCTTTTATTTCAAAACAGGCTTTCACTAGATATATAGGCTGACCTTGAACTCATTACATAGCCCAGACTGGCCTTGAGTTTATGGTGATCCTCCTGTGTCAGCCTGTGTACTGGGATTACAGGAAGCCATCATCATACCTTACATAATTTAATTCCTTTAACATTTTCTCTAGGACAAATAAAATTGTAATGTATACATCTTTGAAAGTTTATTTTTTCTTTTTGAGATAGGGTTTCGCTATGCAATTGAGGCTGGCCTTGAGCTCACTTTTGTAGCCCAGGCTAGTCTCGAACTTGCACCAATCCTCCTGCCTCAGCCTCCTGAGTGCTGGGATGACAGGCGTGAGCCACCACGCCTGGCTAATCTTTGAAAGTTTTTAAAAGATATATTTATGGAAGCTGAGACCCTTGTAATTGTACTCTGCCTTAGCAGCAGCATTTAATACACATCTAATACAAGTCAACAGTGTAGTCACAATTTTACATTCACATTTGTCCTGATTAATACAATTAATAATCTTGGTAATCTTCTAAGAGTTCTCCCCCACCCCTCCTAAGAGTTCTTGAGTAACTTTGTAAATTTTTTTTTATAGACCCTTTAACTTGGCAGAGTGCAAAGTTAATGCCCACTCAGTAGTAGAATGTGATCTAACATGGAAAGAAGTTAGTGTTCGAACTGGAGGACTCTCTGACAAGAGCTCAAGGAAGACATACACTTTGGATATGGTACTGAGCTACTTCTTAACAGGGGGTTGCTACTGGATTGTTACTATAAAAAATCCTGACATACACATTTCTCCTGGAAATATGGTGTAGTCCCATGAATGTCAGTTGATTGTTTGAGTTCTCAGATGACTTATAGTGGTCTGAACTACTTAATTATATGCTATAAGCAAAAATTATTATTATTATTATTATTATTATTATTATTTTGCCTTTTTGCCTTTTTGAGACAGGGTTTCACTATGCAGTTCAGGCTGGCCTTGAGCTCAGTTTTGTAGCCCAGGCTGGTCTCGAACTCGCAGGGATCCTCCTGCCTCAGCCTCCCGAGTGCTGGGATTACAGGCGTGAGCCACCATGCCCAGCTATAAGCAAAAATTATTAACATGAATAATTTATTTTTGTTCAAGATGTCTTTTTTGTTGTCTTGCTTTATTTTTAGGTTTTTGGAGTATCTACCAAACAAATTGATGTTTACTGAAGTGTTGTTTGTCCAATTCTGGATGAAGTTATAATGAGCTATAATTGTACGATCTTTGTATAAGCAAGGCAATCTTCAAGTTAATGAAAGTTTAGATATGTGTGTATAATTTTTTTCTGTATTGATCTTGTTTTTATTTTTATTTTATTACTTTTAATAAGAGATAACAATATGAGAGTTTCAAAACATGTTAGTAGTTGAGACACTGCATATTGTTGTCCTCACAAATGTTATACAGAGCACAGGGTGCAGACCTGACAAATTTTCTAATCAATATTGGTTCCGAAGGGGTGTGTGTATAATTTTGATATAACACTTTTTAAAATCTTGACAAATACGGCCAAACTGGCACTGGGAAAATGTTTACAATGGAAGGTGAAAGGTCACCTAATGAAGCATATGCCTGGGAGGAGGTATGGTTTGTAACATAATTTTATCTCTAATATGACAGAAATTTAACTGAATAAAGGATGTACTGATAGCACATGCATACAATCCCAGCATGTCAGAGACTGAAGTAGAAGGTTCTTGAATTTGAGGCCAACCTGTGCTATGCTATAGAAAGAGACTTTCTTTTCTTTTCTGCATTCCTTTCCTTTCCTTTCTTTTTTATTAATTTTTTAAAAAAGATGATAGCAGCACATTCCCAGTAGTTGATACAATGCATGTTGTTGTCCTTGTAGTAGTTATATAGAGCACAGGGTATAGACATGGTAATTTTTTTAATCAATGTTGGCACAAAAATGTTCTCTTCATTGAACTAAGAGAAAGTAGTTGTGTACATAGTCTGGTATTCTATAATCCTTTGCTTTCCTTTCTTCTTTCTTTTTGAGGGAGGGTCTCACTATAGCTCAGACTAGCTTTAAATTCACTATGTAGCCTAGGCTGGCCTTCAACTTGTGGCAGCCCTGCCTCAGCCTGAGATTATAGGTAGTGCCACCATAGCTCACTGAGACTGTTTTTTCAAAAGACAAAAAAAGAAAAAAGAGAGGAAGAGAAAGAAAGTGTGTCTCTGTGTGTAATGTATATATCATTGCTGTTTGAGAAACACATAGTCTAGGAAAGAAAAACACATAGGGCAAGTTGAGGTCTCTGGGACAGAGTTATTGGAACAGAATACAATGGTCCTCCCTTAATTGTATACAATCTAAGACTTAATGCGAATGCTGGAAACAATAGATAGTGCCGAACCCTGTATGTTCTGTTTTTTTCCAGTATATACATACTACAATGAAGCAAATTTGTAAATTAGACACAACAAGAAGTTAACATCAGTGACAAATTATAAAATACAATTATAACAATATACTCTTAATAAAGTTACATGAATATAGTTGCAAAATATCTTAATAATGGTTATTTGAACACTAGCATTCTGATACTGCAATGGTTGAACTGATAACCACTACCACATGACTGATAGCAGGTAGTATGTAGTACACATATGCTGGACAGTAGGATCACTTTGTGTCCCTAGCTAGTTGATTCCAGATTTCATCATGCCCAAAAGGTGTATGGTCAGCTGAGTTCTGTGACCATCCTTGTCCTCCCACCTACTCAGCAGGCTGAAACAGGAGGATCACAAGTTAGAGGGCAGATTAAACAATTGAGCAACACTGTGTCTCAAAATAAAATTTTAAAAAGGGTTGGAGATGTAGCCCAGTGGTAGAGTGCTTGCCCAGCTTTCATGACTGTTTTCACTGCCCAGTACCACACACACACACACACACACACACACACACACACACACACACACACACACACATCAATCCTTATAGGTGCAGGATTAAATTTAGTGATTGTTAGTTTTTGGAGCTTTCCATGGAATACCCTTAGACTATAGTTAACTGTAACTGAAACTACAGAATATAATTGTAGTAGTACGTGTAGAGCTAGAAGGGAAGGGCTTCCTAGTGAGAAAATAAAAGCACAGTAAGGGATGATATGGTACTTTATTAATGATAGCTTTGAGTGTTCAGACATTAAGTCCGTTGTATTGTTTAACACTGTGGCAAGCATATAGCACATTTACAAGGTCTTTTTTTGCAGCTTGGACTTGTAGTGATCCTCCTGTTTTCAACCTTCCCAGTGCTAGGCATTGTGCCACCACTCCCAGTCTCAGGGGCCAACTCAGCCCTTGTCCCCACGCTTCCCTAAGTAGGCACTTAATCCGCATCAAATGTACTTAACTGAACTAATTAACTAAATTCTCCAAGTTGTTAACATTTACATAAATTCTTTCCAGTGGTTATGTAGGTTAGCCATTAACTTATATAGGGCTAATGAAGTTATGAAGTTAAAACCATGGAATTATGAAATTGGTTTCTAGTTTCAAAATTTATAATCTTCATAATTTTGTTAAGCACACATATTTGAGAAATATCTTTGTTTTATCTCAGAATCAGAAAACATACTCATTAATGAGCCATTTTAAAATGTAAATAGTAGTATTATTTACTTATGAGGAAAGTCAGATAGGATTATTTAACTTGGCTTTATAAGTAACTTGCTTCTTTGCAAGTTTGAGCCTAGCCTGGGCAACTGAGAAATCCTGTCTTAGCGTAAAAAATTAAAGAAAAAAGAAAAAAGAAGGCCCTGACTTCAGCCACCAATACCACAACTTAAAAAAAAAAAAAAGGAAATAGTTATATAATGTAGCTTGGTTCAGTTGGTATCTGTGCAGTTCTCAGGTAAGATGTAAGAGGTTTGAAGAATACTGTTGAGTAGATTAATGTGTTTTTAAGTTGCTTTGGTGTATGATCCCTTGTTATCCTTGGGGGTTTATACCAGGACAACTGCCCCTTCTCTCCTGCCTATACCAAAAACCTATAATGGTCAAATATCTCCTTTTTTGGTTGTTTTTGTTTTATTGAGACATCTCACTATGCAGTTCAGGCTGGCCTTGAGCTCATTTTGTAGCCTAGGTTGGCTCAAACTCACAACAATCTCCTCCTGCCTTAGCCTCTCCAGTGCTGGGATTATAGGTGTGCACCACCACTCCTGGTCAGACCTCTTAAATGGTGGGTGCTGGGAGATAACTCGGCAGTCTAAGCTCCTACCTGGCAAGTGCAAAGACTTGGGCTTGATCCCCTGTGCTATATGCTATGCCAGCCACTGCAACCAGGTCCCAGAGTTGGGGAGGCTGAGATGGGAGAATCACTATGAGTCCAAGCTGTACAAAAAACAAAAACAAAAAACAAAAACAAAAACAAAACAAAACAACTTTTTAAAAGAAATCTCTTAAATAGTACTGTATTTACTATAAGTCTTCATTTTCCTGTGTACCTAAATCATCTCTACATTACCTATAATATCTAATATAGTATAAATGCTGTATAAAAAAATTCTTTTTTTCTTTTTTTGTCTTTTTGAGACAGGGTCTCGCTATGCAGTTCAGGCTGGCCTTGAGCTCACTTTTGTAGCCCAGCCTGGTCTTGAACTCCAGTGATTCTCCTGCCTCAGCCTCCCAAGTGCTGGGATTACAGGTGTGCGCCATCACGCCCTACTCATAACAATTCTTACAATATATTGTTTAGGAAATAATGATAAGAAAAAACTGCATGTTCAGTATAGACAGCAGCATTTCTTTTCAAGTATTTTATTTTTTATTTTTTTTTCATGGACTTTTAAATAACTGGTTGATAGAGTGCAGAAACAGTGGATTGGAGAACTGACAGTACGTATGTTTAAACACTTTAAAGAAGGCCTTTATTACATGTACTTTATCTGATGCTGTAAATGCCATTTTTCCTTTATTTTAATCCCCATTTAACATTGTAATTTCAGGATCCTTTGGATGGAATAATTCCACATTCCATCAAATTTTTGAGAAGCTTACTGATAATTGTATCGAATTTTCAGTCAAAGTGTCACCGTCAGAAATCTATAATGAAGAACTTTTTGATAAGCCTTCTTCTGATGTCTCTGAGAGACTACAGATGTTTGATGATCCCCATAACAAGGTAACTCAATCTGATAAAATAGAATGTTTCCAAATTTTAATGGGCAAGGCTTTAAGAAGTCAACGTAATTTTTGTCACTTTTTTAAAGACCAGTTTAATGGAATGCTCTTTTGCTCTTTGGTCAGAGAGGAGTGATAATCAAAGGTTTAAAAGAAATTACAGTACACAACAAGGATGAAGTCTACCAGATTTTGGAGAAGGGAGCAGCAAAAAGGACAACTGCAGCAACTCCCACGAATGCTGCAGGTCAGAAGGCCATGTTCCATGTATTTTTTTCATTTTTTTTTTTTTTTTTTAAGGCAAGGCCTCATTTGGTTCAGGCTGACCTCAAACTTTCCGTGACCTTCCTGCCTTAGCTTCCCAAGTGCTAGGACTAGAGGCATGAGCCATAATTCTTCTCTCATTTTTAATTTTATTATTTATTTATTTATTTATGTATTTTTGCAGGATTGGTTTGAACTCATGACCTTGCACTTGCCAGGCAGGCGCTTGTGCCATAGAGCTATCTTACCAGCCCCTCCTTTTCTGTTTTGAGGTAAGCTTTTGCTAGGTCAGTAAGTTTCCCAGATGGAGCTTTTGATTGTCCTGCCTCAGCCTGCCAGAGTGCTTTAACCTGACACACCTGGGTCAAATCTTTATTTGAAAGTGACTTCATTTAAAATGTCCAGACATGTAGTTACTAAAACTTTTTGTGAGAAGAAAGGAACAATTTCTCTAAATGTCTTCCACTGAAATGTAAAATTCCTATTTGATAAATTTGTTGTTTTGTTTTTGTCTTTGTCCTTGTTGTTTTGGGATTTTTTGCTTATATGTAGACTTCAGAAAGATCACTTTTTATGAATGTGTACCATAATGGAAGGAAAAATGAATGCAGTTTTCTCAAATCATTGACTTCTGTGCTTAATTGCATTAATTCTATAATTCTGGATTAGAGATTGGTGGTGATTGAAAATCATGAAATGAATATTATAACTTAGACTTTTCATTTATGAAAATCCTTGTACTTTCTCCCTTTCTGTAACTTGAAATGATTTAAATAATTTTTATAATAAGCATAATCTGGTGAGTGTGGTGCTATATACCTATAATCCCAGCTGCTCTGGAATTTGAGGCAGGATGCAATTCTAGGTCACATTGGGCAACCTAGCGAGATCCTGTCTTGTTTCCTTTTTTTTTTTTTTTTGGTACTGGAGATTGAACTCAAGATCTTGTGCTTGCCAGACAGGTGCTTATGCCACTGAGGTATATCCCCAGCCCCAAGACCCTGTCTTAAAATAAAAAAAGGCCCAGGGATATAGCTCAGTTGAAGACCCTAATTTCAATCACCGATACTGCCAAAATTTTTTTAAAGGTACTTCTAAAATTGTTTAACACAGTAAGCACAAAGGAAAAAATTAAAAATTACCATATTGTCCACAGTGATAACAATCATAATTTAACCATTGACCATTGATACAAAAATAAAAATGTCTTTGGGCATCTAATTTTTATCTGTAAGATAAAGTAAAATCTGAATGACAGTATTTTAATAAGGTATAGTTTGAGTAGGTTGTGTGTTATTCATATGTGCTTGCTGGTATGATTAGTCCCAGAGCCCTATGATTGCTAAGGAAATGCTCTACCACTGAGTTTTTAAATTAGATTTTGAGGTAGTGACCTCAAACTTTCAATCCTTCTGACTCAGCCTCCATGGTAGCTAGAATTAAACATATGTACCACCACACTTGGCACTTTTGAAGTCTTTAGATTCTAGCAGCAATTATATCAGTAATACGGTATTTACCTTTGATCTTTTTTTTTTTTTCTACTGAGAATGGAACTCAGGCAGGTGCTGTGCCGCTGAGCCATATCCCCAGCCCCCTGTTTTTGTGTTGAGGAAGAGAAATTACCTATTTCAGATGACTTTCTCAAAGCACAGGAGTATGTTTACACAGCAGTTGACGCAGTGTGGGAGTAATCTTTTGGCTTGCTTAGTACTATTTAAATTTATGGTAATGACATATTAGAGGTAGTCCTTATGAATAGGGAAACTGATTAGGGGATTTATCTCTTAAACATAGGCATCTGTCTTGAATGCCCTTTATCCAGCTTTCAGAGGTGATTGAAAATTCTAGATCTAAATTTTTTTTTTTTGGTTTTGTTTTTCTTTTTGAGTCAGGGTCTCACTGTGTAGTTCAGGCTGGCACTTCAGTTGAACCCACATACCTTTCTCTTTGGCTTCTTTCTTTTTCCGATCATTTTCCTTGACACGTTTCAGGAAGCTATCACGACTTTTTGAATGTTTAATATGCTCAATATGTTCATTAATCCTCTTGGCAAGTATCTTGCCCTTAACTTGCTTGTTTACAACAATGCCAACAGCGTGCTGGGTAACATTGTAGCCTCTCCCTGTTTTGCCATGGTAACATTTGTGAGGCATTCCTTTTTGCACAGTACCCATTCCCTTGATGTCTATAATGTCACCCTTTTTGTAGATTTGCATGTATGTGGCCCAAGGAACCACCCCATGTTTTCTAAAAGGCCTGGAGAACATATAATAGGTTCCTCTCCTGTTGCCCTTTGTGTTAGTCATTTTGACAAATTACTGGAAGATGGCGGTTCAGGCCGAAAGGCCTCATAACTTGTTAGTGAGCTAGAAACTAGTCTTCCAAGAGCTGTGGGGGCAGTCATGCCACACTGACCCAACCAGAAAAATAGTGTGTTGGATAGTTAATTTTGAAATTGCAGTAGAAAGATAGATCAATGTCACCAACCTCTCTGAGCCTTAACTCTAAGGCTTTCTATGGATTATTAAAGATTTTCTAAGTAAAGACTACAGATCTTAGCTGATCCTTTGCCTAATACTAAATATTCACTAATTCATTTGTGATTTACATTTTTCTGTCATTTCTGTTTTATCATCTTACTGAAAGGAGCTTAGGTCAGTTTTTAAAATAAAATTTCCCAATACTATGTCTTCAGTTTTCCATATACTTTGGCAAGAACCAAAAGTGTCTCAAGTTCTGATAAAATAGGCTAAATGTTCTCAAGACTTCTGGCCCAAATCCTCCTTTTTTTTTTTTTGTATTGTTAGGGAAACGTCTACAGAGTGTTCAGGGTCTCACTACTAGATGGGACTCAGTGATCTGCCTGTTCACAGCCTCCCAAGAACTAGGATTATAGACATGCACCACCACAGCCAGTCTCAGTGGTTGACTCAGTGTGCCTGGGGGCATGGCCAGCTTGGCATATAAAACACGTAATCCCAGTGGATCATCATTCAAGTCTCAAACTCTAGAAGTCCCCGCCCATGATTGCATGAGACTTTGAGGGAACCACAAGACATAAACCATAACATTCCGCCCCTGGACCCTCAAAGTCTCATACATATCCCATTGTACAAAAGATATTTTAGTCCATCTGGAAGAGTTTCCAAAGTTGAAACAGTTTCAGCATTGCTGAAAAGACCAAATCCCAAGTCTCATCCAAGATATGAGGTAAACATCTGTGAGCTCCTTTACAAAAGAAAAGTTAAGCATATCCAACATTCAAAAGCATAAGATAAACATTACAATTCCAAAAGTTGTAAACAACAGAGTAATACAGAACACTGGGACCAACACATGTCCAAAATCCAGCAGGGTAAACACTAAATACCATAGTTCCAACTGGAGCATTTGAAACAGTCTGCACTGCATTATGAGCTCCATGCAGCTCATCCCTAAGGCATTCTTGGTGGTAGTTTCCATGGCTTCCCTCTTAGACTGGCTCTGCTCCCTCTTTGCATGATCCACATTCCTGGCTTTTCCAAACTGCTGGGGTTTCCACTGAACAGGCTTCTCACTCTCTCTTGCTTCACATACTGCCCTCTCAGGGAAATACTGCCTGGCCTCCCAGGCCTTCTTCTGAAATCAAGGTGGAAGCCTTCTTAAACTAACAGCTCTTGCATTCTAAATGTGCCTAAAACCAGTGCCATGTGGATGATGCCAAGGTCTGCTGCCAGCTGGAGCAGTAGCCGGGCTTCCTTTTCTCTTAGTTGTAGGAGTCGAGTGCCTAGACTGATGAACACTCTGACCTTGATTCTGAGGAATGGTTTCTCCATGCTGGTGCCATTTTGGAACCTGGTTTGGCTGCTGCCACCATTCTGGTACTTGGATCTCTGCGACTTTCTTCTCAAGGCAAAACCTCTCTCCCTTGCAATTCTGAGGCAGCAAAGAGCAGAGAGCTTCCACCTCTTGTGATGCCCTCAGGCCATCATTTTGATTCTCTGGTTCCTTCCCAGCAATGGAGATCCTGTCAGCTCCATCTTTGCAGTCCACAGCTTTCCTGGTGTTTCCTTTCTGACCAAACTCACATTTTAAATCATGCTGCTTTGCTCTTTGCTCTTGATTTTCAACACAAATCTGGTTAAAAGCTGCCAATAATAACCATGCTACTGCCCCAATAGTTCACTGCTTTGAAATATCTCTTGAAAGATTAATCAGTCCACCATGCTTAATCTCAGTCTTAGGCAGTCTCTGGCATGAGCAAAATTCCAACAGACTTTCAGCCAATCCATAGCACAAATCATCTGCAGTACAATGACCAATGCTGTCCTTTTTTCCAACTGAAACATCCTCAACCTAGTCTTTACAGGCAGGCCATCTGTCAGTCTTCTGGTCTGAGTTCTGACCAGAATCTCCCAAAGAGAACAGCCAAAGCCATTCCAGTGCTTTGCTTGTAGCCAACATCTCTGAATCTTTCCTATCTTCCCATAGGCCATTCCCAAAAGCTTGTAATCCACATAGTCCAGTTAGTCACAGCAATGACCCCACTTCTCCAGTACCAAATTCTGTCTAGTTACTTTTCACTCATTGCTGGGACAAATATCTGACACTCAAAATGAAGGAAGGAAAGGTATATTTAGCTCACAGTTACTGGAGGTTTCAGTCCATATTCAGCAGGCTCCAAGGCTGAGTGGAGCATGGCAGACAGCAGCAGTTCATGGCTGTGGAACAGCAACAATATGGCGACAAAGGCAAAGGAGCAACCAGGGGAGCAGAAAGCAACAGCTCTAGTTTGTCTCTGTCTCTCTTTTTAAATTACACCAGGCTCTCTGCCTTAGCCTATCGTCCCAGACCACACCCGTAGTCTCAGCAGTACTCAGACCATAATCCCAACAGTAGTAAAGCCCATAATCACAGTGGATCATCACTCAAGTCTCAACCTCTAGAAGTCCACACTCATAATTGCATGAGGCTTTGGTGGGACAACTAGACATAAACCATAACAAAGTGGAAAGCAACCAAACTCACAAATACGTTCTCTTACCAAACTGCATGCTTTGACACTCTTGGGATACTGGAGGTTTGTGAATTAGATCCATAGCAAAAGTGACTTCTTAGCCATAGTTGTGTGCTTTGCTGTATGGGAGAAACGGCTTTGGTGTGCCCAGCTTCCCAGATGTTTTGGAGCTTAGCTAGCTTCTCTGCAATAAGAACTTGTGCTTATCAGTGAAACTACAGAGCAGAATCTCTGTTCTGTGCCTAGGGAATGAGAGTTTTACAATTATGTCTACTGCCTTAGTTCCCATAGGAATAAATAGTACGGGATGAATCCCTCTGCAGTTTTGGGATACAAATAGGTAGAAAGCAACCAACTTCACAAATGCGTTTTCTCATCAAACTGCATGCTTTGTACTCTTGGGATACTGGGGCTCTGTGCATTACATCGATATCACTAGTCATTTTTGAACCAGTGTTTTTTTTTTTCGTATGGGAGAAATTGCTTTGGATTTGCTTGCTGCCCACTGGTCCTATTCCTTAGCTAGCTTTTCTCCAATGAGACATGACTCTTTGAAACACACAACCCAGAGCAGAATCTCTGAGCTGTACTTTGGTAATGTGCTACTTAGAACTAGCTTTAGCTCTGAATGCCAATAGGAATGAATGTAAAAGAATGAATACTCTGCTGTTTCTGTGTACAAGGAGGTGGGAACGCAACAACTTCAGAAGTGCTTTTCCTTAGCAAACTTCATGCACTGCCAGTATTGGGATAATGGTACTGTGTGGATTTCTTGCGCATCAAACATCGTGATTTAGCCAGATTCCGTATTTTGATGTATGAAATAACATTTTGTGGTGCGCCTGACTTCCTAGATGTCCTGGAGCTGAGTTATCCTTTGTCCAGTAAGAACTCACTGTTAGAAACACACACCACAGAGCTGAATATCTGAGGTGCCCCTAGAGAACAGGAAACTACAATAAGCTCTACCTCCTACTGCATATAGGAGTGAATGGGAAAGAATGAATCCCTCTACAGTTCCTCTCTACAATGAGCTGGAAATTCACCAACTGCAGAAATGTGTTTTCTTAGCAAAATGCATATGTTTCCACTCTTGGGATATTGGGGCTCTGTGAGTTGTATTGGTATCAAAAGTGCCTTTTCAGCCAGAGTTCTGTGTTTTGCTGTGTGGAAGAAAGGTGTTTGGGATCCTCATCTACCCAGAGGTCCTGGAGGTTAGCTGCCTTTTCTCCAGCGAGAACTCTCTCTTAGAAACACAAACAACAGAGCTGAATCTCTGAGCTGCACCTGGGGAATGGGAGACTTACAGCGAGCTTCTGCTCCTGAGTGCCCTTCGGAATGAATGGAAAGAATGAGTTGCTCTGCAGTTTCTGTCTACAAGGAGCTGGAATTGCACCAACGTGAGAAATGTGTTTTTGTAGCAAACTGTATGTGATGTACCTCTTGGGATATTAACACTGTGGGAATTCCATTGCTATCAAACATGACTTTTGAGCCAGAGTTCTGTGTTTTGCTGTATGGGAGAAATAGCTTTTGGGTGCTGGTTTCCCAAAAGTCTGGAGCTTAGCAGCCCTTTCATCAGTAAGAACTCACTCTTAGAAACACATGCCACAGAGCTGAATCTCTGAGCTGCACCTAGGAAATGAGACTACAGCTAGCTTTACCTCTCGAGTGCCCGAAAGTATGAACTGGAAAGAACGAAACCCTCTGCAGTTTCTATAAGGAGCTGGAAATATGCCAATGTCAGAAATGTTTTCATAGCAAACTCCATGCATTGACACTCTTGGGATACTCTGGCTCTATGCATTACATCAGTATCAAAGTGATTTTTCAGGGGCTGGGGAGATAGCTCCGAAGCACAAGTGCCTGCTGGGCAAGTGCAAGGTCGTGAGTTCGAACCCTGGTCCCACACACAAAAAAGTGATTTTTCAGCCAGAGTTTGGTGTTTTGCTCTATGGGAGAAAAGGATTTTTGAGTGTCTGGCTTCCCAGAGATGTCTTGGAGCTTAGCTGGTTTTCTCTAGTAAGAATTTGTTCTTAGAAACAGATACCACAGAGCATATTCTCTGAGCTGTACCTAGGGAAAGGGAGAGTTAAAATTAGCTTTAGCTTCTAACTGCCATTTGAATGAATGGGAAAGAATCAATCCCTCTGCAGTTCCTCTGTCAACGGAGCTGGAAAGGCAACAACTTCAGAAATGCATTTTCTTGTCACACTGCAGGCACTGCCACTGTTGGGATATGGGAGCTCTGTGAATTATAGGTGCATCGAAGGTGAGTTTTTTAGTCAGAGTTCTGTGTTTTGGTACATCAGAACAAATTTTTGGTATGGCCTGCTTTCCATATGTCCTGGAGCCTGTCTGTCCTTTCTCTAGTAAGTACTCGTAGAAACACACTCCACCAAGCTGAGTCTCTGAACTATACCTAGAGAATGTGAGAATTGCAACAAGCCTTAACACCTGAGTCCTAGTTGGAATGAATGGGAAAGAATAAATCCTTCTGCATTTTCTCTGTATTAGGAGCTCAAAAAGAACCAACTGCAGAAAGGTAATTTCATAGCAAACAGCATGCGTTGTCCCTCTTGGGATACTGGTGCTCTGTCTTTTACATCAGTATCAAAAGTGACTTTTCAGCCAGAGTTCTGTGTTTTGCTACAAGGGAGAAAAGGTTTTGGGGTATCCAGCTTCCCAGAGGTGCTGGATCTTGGCTGGCTTTTCTCCAGCAAGAACTCACTCTTAGACACACACACACCACAGAGCTGAATATATGAGCTGTACCTAGGTAAGAGGAGACTCCAACTTGCTTTAGCTTCTGAGTGCCCATTCGAATGAGTTGGAAAAAATGAATCTCTGTGCAGTTTCTCTGTATAAGGATCTGTAAATGCACCAACTTCAGAAATGTATGTACTTTTTTTTCCCTAAGATGCATGTGTTGCCTCTCTTGGGACACACCGGTATCAAAAGTGACTTTTCAGGCAGAGTTCTGTGTTTTGTTGTATGCGAGAAAATGCTTTTTGAGTGCCCAGCTTCACATAGGTCCTGTAGCTTACCTGGCTTTTTTTTTCCAATAATAAATCACTCTTAGAGACAGAAGTCAGAGTAGAGTCACTTAGCTGTACCTATGGAACAGGACACTTAGAACAAGCTTTAGCTCCTGAGTACCCTTAGAAATGGATGGGAAAGAATAATTCGTTGTGCAGTTTCTCTGTATAAGGTGCTATGAATGTACCATATTCAGAAATGCCTTTTTTTTTTTTTTTTTTTTTTTCAAACTGCATGCACTGCCATTCTTGAAATACTGGAACTCTGTGAAATACATCCTCATCAAAAGTGACCTTTAGCCAGGCTTACATGTTTTGTTGTATTGGAAAAATGGTTTTGGTGTGCCCAGATTCCCAGAGGTCCTTGAGCTTAGCAGCCCTTTCTCCAGTAAGAACTCACTCCTAGAAACACATACCACAACTGTAAACCTCTGAACTATACCTAGGGAACTGGAGACTGCACCTAGCTTTAGCTCCTGATTGCCCATAGGAATGAAATATAAAAAAAATGAATCCCTCTGCAGTTTGTCTCTATAAGGAGGTGGAGATGCATCAACTTCAGAAATGTGTTTTCTTAGCAAACTGCAAGCATTGCCACTCTTGGGATACTGGTTTTGTATGTGTTACATTGGTATCAAAAGTGACTATTCAGCCGGAGTTCTATCTTTTCCTCTATGGGAGAAAAGGCTTTGGAGTGTCCAGCTTTGCAGAGGTTCTGGACCTTAACTGGCTTTTCTCCTGCAAGAACTCACTCTTAGAAATGGAAACTATACTGCAGAATGTCTGAGCTGTACCTAGGGAATATAGACTACAACAAACTTTGTTCCTGATTGTCCACAGAAATGAATGGGAAGGAATCATTCCCTTTGCAGTTTCTCTGCACAAGAATCTGGAAATCCACCAACCTCAGAAATGTGTCTTTTTATCAAACTATATGCGTTGGCATTCTTGGGATACTTGGGATCTGTGAATTACATCATTTGAACACTGTTCAACCAGAGTTCTTTGTTTGTACCTTAGTACTTGTTAGAATCCTCACATTGGTTACCTAACCTCATGTTAGGGCTATTATTGTTGGAAAATCTAAATGGAAGCCATTAGAGTTGCCCTTACTTGGTAAAATAGTGAACCAAAAGCAGTGTCACAATCCTTGATCGATTTCAGAGATTAGTGTCACCATTAAGGACCTGAAGGATGCAGGGGTAGTGGTCCCCACCACATGTCCATTTAAGTCTCCCATTTGACCCGTTGAGAACACATATGAGTCTTGGATAATGAGGGTAGATTACCATAAACTGAACCAGGTGGTGACTCCAATTGCAGCTATGGTACCAGATGTTTTTTCTTGCTTGAGCCCACTAATACATCTCCTGGTAGTTGTTATGCAGCTCTTGATTTGTCAAATGGCTTCTTCTTCATACTTATCCATAATGGCTATCAGAAGCAATTTTATTTCACTTGGAAAGGTCAGCAATGTACCTTCACTGTCTTACCACAAGTGTGTAATTAGTCTCCAGCCCTGTGTTACAGCTTAATTCACAGTGATCTTGATCAGTTTTCACTTCTTCAAGATATCACACTGGTCCACTACATTGATGATGTTATGCTGATTGGACCTAGTAAGCAGGAGGTGGCAACCATCTTGGATGTGTTAGTACAGCATTTGAGAGCTAGAGGAAGGGAGATAAATCTCACAAAAATTCAAGTTCCTTCTACCTCAGTGAAGTTTCTAGGAGTCCAGTGGTGTGGCGGTGTAGAGATATTCCTTCTAAGGTAAAAGATAAGTAGTTGCATCTGGTTCCCCCCATGACCAAAAAAGGATGCACAGCACCTAGTGGGCTTATTTGGATTTTGGAGGCAACATATTCCTCACTTAGGTATCCTACTACAACAAATTTACCAAGTGACTCAGAAAGCTGATAATTTTGAGTGGGGCTCAGAGCAGGAGAAAGCCCTGCAACATGTCCATCATTAAATGGAAGTGGAACATTCATGACAGAACCAGGCCAGGACCAGAGGATACAAGTAAATTACTCGAGAAAGTTACCCAGATACCTATGGTTCCTATACCTGCTGTTATACCACCTGTAGCATTGTGGGATGTATCACATAATCAGCTGTCAGAGAAAGAGAAGACTAGATCCGGCATGCTTTGCAGGCACCACCTGCAGGTGGACAGCTGCAGCATTACAGCCCATTTCTGCTACATCACTAAAGGACTGTGGTGAAGGTAAGTCATCACGATGGGCAGAACTTCTGGCAGTGCACTTGACAGTGCACTTTGCCTGCAGAAAGAAATAGCCAGATTTGCGACTGTATACTGACTCATGGGCTGTAGCCAATGCTCAGGCTGGATTGTCAGGAATTTGGAAGGAGCATGACTAGAAAATTGGTGACAAGATTATTTAGGGAAGAGGTATGTGGATAGACCTCTCCATAAGGGCAAGGATGAAAATATATTTGTTTCGCATGTGAACGTTCACCAAAAGGTGACATCAGCAGAAGATGACTTTAATAATTAAGTGGATAAGGTAACCTGTTGGATAGTGGCCAAACTCCTTCATTGGCCACCCCTATTATTGCCAGTGGCTGCATGACCGAGTGCCCATGTTGGCAGGAACGGAGGCTATGCATGGGCTCAGCAACATGGACTTCCACTCACCAAGGCTGATCTCACTACAGCCACTGCTTAGTGCCTAATATGGCAGCTACAGAGGCCAACACTGAGTTCCAGATATGGCACAATTACCCGAGGTGATCAATCTGTAACCTGGTGGCAAGTTGGTTATATTGGACGACTTCTATTATGGAAGGGACTGCACTTTGTCCTCACTGGCATAAACACATATTCTGTGTATGGATTTGCCTTTGCTGCACATAATGCTTCTGCCAAAGTGACCATTTGTGGATTCGTAGAATGCCTTATCCACCACCACGGAATACCACACAGCATTGCTTCTGATCAAAGAACACATTTTACAGCCAAAGAGGTGCAGTATTGAGCTCATGCTTATGGAATTCACTGATATTACTATGTACCTCATATCCAGAAGCCACTGGATTGACAGAACAATGGAATGGTATTTTGAAGGTGCAGTTGCAATGCCAGTTAGGTGGCAATCATTTGCAGCACTGGGGTAAACTTCTTTAACAGGCTGTATATGCTTTGAATCAGCACCTTCTGTATGGTACTGTACCTCCCATAGCCAGGATTCATGGGTCCAGGAATCAAGGGGTGGGAGTAGGAATGGTACCACTCACCCCTAATGATTCACTGACACAATTTTTGCTTCCTGTCCCCACAACCTTACATTCTGCTGGACTAGAAGTCCTAGTCCCAGAAGGGGGAAGGCTTGTACCAGGGAGCACAGCAATGATATCATTGAACTGGAAGCTAAGATTTTCCCCTTTTCACTTTGGACTCCTCATGCCTCTGAGGAAACAAGCTAGAAGAGGAACCATGGTGTCATCAAGGGTGATTGACCCAGACTATCAAGTGCAAAGTGGATTACTACTGTAGAATGGAGCAAAGGAAGAATATACATGGAGTGCAGGAGATCCCTTGGAGCGTCTTTTAGTATTTCCATGTCCTATTATTAAGGTGAATGGGAAGCTAAAACAACCTAAAACAGGCACAATGACAAATGGTCCAGAGCCTTCATGAATGAAAGTATCAGTCACTCCACCAGGGAAAGAACCAAGACCTACTCAGGTACTTGCTGAAAGCTAAGGGAATACAGAATGAGCAGTAGAAGAAGGTAATTCTAAATATCAGCTGCCAGTCCATGATCAGCTACAAAAAGGGAATTATAGTTGTACTATTTCACCCCTGTATATAGTTGTGTTACAATATAGTATGGATAGATTTAGTACCAGTTCTTAACCATTAGCCTATGTCAATGTTGAAGGTATTAGTGTGTTTCCATTTGTACACAGGGTAGTATAGTTATAATAATGTTAGGTGCAATTATATCTGGAGACCGAATTAAAGAAATATGTCTAGTTGCCAAGTTGACAAGGGGTGGATTGACCACTACAGTGGTCGATACATTGTGTCAACTTGGCTAGAAGCCTGGTGGCTGATACCTTGTATCAATTTGGCTGAATTGCCTGGCTGTTCCACACTGTGAGCTTTGAGGGCCCTGCCCCAGAATAACTCAGCATAAAAAGGGCTTGAGGAAGAACTCAGCGTTACACTTCATAAGATGAACTTCAGTCTTCACAACCAGCTTGGACTTTATCTCCTGGCTTCCAGCACAGACTTTTCAACCTTTGGATTGGATCCTGCAGCTTTCCATAGCAGATTCTTCTGTCTTCCCTTGCAGACACAATGGCTGACCATTAGAGATGGTTAGAGACCATTAGAAACCTGTAGAAACCAGTAAAGAAACTGTTAGAGATGGAAAACTGCAGTGAGTATAAAAGCCTTGGGACTGAATCCTTCAATTGGTAGTATGCATATGCTCTGGGCACACTTCCTCATCTAACCCTGGGACTGGTACATCTTGTGTTATATCTGTTCCTTGTATTATATCTATTCCTAAAGTCAAACCCAGAGTAAAACACAGATACTTTAATCAACTGAGCTACTTGGCAAGCCCCCTTTAATAAGACTTTTCCTAGCCTGTTTATTCCTAGGTGAACCAAGGCCTTAGTACTTTTCTGGCCTCACAAGCCCCTTCCTGCCCCTCCAGTTGCATTTTAAAGAGTAATTCTTAAGGGAGAAAGACCATCTAAGTTCCAGGCCCTGTGAGAAGGCAAATAGTCCAGTGCCTGTTACCTTATACAGTGAAAACTGAATTCCAAAAGTTCACTTTGGAAAGGGGTGTAATTCATAAAGGCCCAGCACACTGAGAGTGGCAACTCATGCAGTCTCCTCAGATAAGCCCTGAAGTTCCTGCCTTTTCATGTCCTTGTACAGGTAAACAGGTCAAGGATTCTTTCTCTCCCGTTGTTTCATATGGGCACCTTCATCAGTACACACTAAGGTCTACATTGCACTGAGAAGAGCTGGTGCTGTCTGCTCTATTATTTGTGTTTCTAAACATGAGTTCTTAGGTGAGAAAGGCCGAATAAGCTCCAAGACGTTTGAGAAGTGAAGCCATTCAAAACCTGTTGCTGTGTACAGGGAAACACATAAAAGGTTAAAATGTCACGATGGTAGCTGAAGGAATTCTCAAAGAACCACCATGGTGAAAGTGGCAACTCATGCAGGCTCCTCAGAGAAAGAATCTCTGAAACTGGTGCCTCTCCACATCTTGATACAGAAAAACTTCTAAGGATTTTTTTCGTTTTTTGGTTGGCTCAGGCACCTTAAGGGCATGTCTCATGCTCCATGTGGCAGAAGGTACTGAAATGCCGGCCCCAGTGCAGGAGTGAGTTTATTCAATCCTCTGTATGATAAAACTAAAATAAAAGAAGAACACGACTCAGTTGTTAAACAAAGAGAATCTTCATGACATTACTCTGTAATGCAGGCTGTAAACTTTACTACTATCTGAATATCAAAAACCTTAGCTATCAAATGGAACATATATTGCAACAACAGTGTATATGCCAATATTTAAATCTCTATAGAATGTTAGCAAACAACAGTTGCACAGTTGCTCTGTTTTTTTTTGTACTGGGGCTAGAACTCAGGATCTTGAGCTTGCCAGGAAGGTACTTATGCTACTAAGCTATCTCCCCAGCCCTACATACATATTTTTAAACAGAAATTTATACATCAGAACCATATATAACATTGTAGCATGACAAGCCTGATGACATTTTGTGACGTACTTAAATTTTAACTTGCTGTAACTCTCTTAACCAAACACAAGTATCTAACACATAAGAATCTGTGCTCTAATTTGTCATTCTTTAGTGAGATGTATGTCACAAGTTTTTGTGCATGTGGCTAGAAAATTCCTGCTAGTTTGGCGTAGGTCCAGAGTACATGGGTTTGTGTGAAGCCATGTTGTACCTCTCCTCCTGGTGGCATTACCGACCACTATGCCACTTGGAACCAACTGCTCACATTTTTTTTCCTATTTTATCTGATAGAGCAAAGCTAGAAGGTTTAAACTCTGTGTGCTTTGCTCCACCCTCATTGTCCTCTTTGTGATTTTATTTGAAAATAGTGCTTCATGCTCAGCCCTTGTGGTGGTTGTAGAAAGTAATGTAGATACAACAATCAAAAAATTATATATATATATATATATTTGTATATATATATATATATATATATATATATATTTGTATATGTTTTACTTGAAATTCTACTTGCATCATTTTTAAAATTTAATGTAACTTTTCCCTTTTCAACTTCTTTCAAATCCACTTTTCTCCTTACATTTGTTTATCTCTCTGGCCCTAGTGAACACATATTTGGCCCTTATGAAGTTGATTCTGGCCCTAATGAGCTTCTGTCCCCAAGATTTATATTGGGTGTTTCAGTACCAGTGCACTCCTGTGCTGAATACTGATTCTAAACAATTCATTGTCTTCCCTTCAGCACTCTCCAGAAGTGTTTCTGCTGCCCACTTATCTTGTACCAGGTATTCTGCTTGGGTACCAAGTGTAAAGCTGTTGGCTTCTTGGTGTACTCCCAGAAGAAACAGCAGCAAGAATGAGGAAAAGAAAGACAAGAGCTGGGTCTGATGGTGGCCCATTGCGTGATTAGCAAACAACCCCCAGAACAATAAAAGAGGAATTTATTTATATCTTTGCAAAGTTAGTGCCACACGACACCAGGTTGTCTGGTGACATTAATCAGGCAGGAACCTTTTTTTTTTTTGGCAGGATCAGGATTCAGACTCATGACCTCGCACATGCCAGGCAGGCAATTGTGCCACAGAGCTATATCCCCAGCCCCAGGCAGGAGCCTTTTTTCGAGAAAAATATAGTTTGACCACTTTAGGCACTGAAGCCTATTCCTGCTCTCACACATTTGCCCAATTTCTATCTTTAGCAGATAAATGTCAGACTGAGTTGTACAAGTAGAGCGCATCAAGTCCTTAACACCATAAAGATTGCCACCTTAAAACTGCAGCTTAACTGTCCTCACCACTCACTGATAGATTTTTATTACTCTGAAATCAACTGTCTCTGCAATCATATCTCTCCATTAATGTTTTCATTTGCAATCACTCTTCCGTGCTACCAGGCTAATCTTGAACTCTCACTGATCCTCTTGCCTCAGCCTCCCAAGTGCTGGGATTACAGGCGTGAGCCACCACGCCTGGCTATTAACAGATATATTGGCATTCTAATTTATATATCAGTCTTATAGAAATTTGGTCACAATGAATTATTTTATCCAGATTTTTTATTCTGAATTAGATAAAAAGCAGAGATGTGGTCTTTTAATAATACATATTTTCTGCTAAAATCTATACCACTGGTGCTGTGCTAAAATTAAGCAGGGGCTTCTGGGCAGTGGAACCTTTGCTCGAATTATGATCAGATGAATACCCTGTAGAATTTGCTCTTGCAGAGGTTCTAGGGTGACTGCCCTAAGACTCAGAAGACCTTTAGCCACAGAACACCAGAGATTTTCTTTCAGTGGACATGTACCTGTACCCCGTGGATTCCAGGTGGACCCTCAGTTTTATTTATTTTATTGAAAAGCGTCAGATATGGTACATTTTGCCTTCCAAAGGGAATTAACACACTCAACCAAATATTCTGGAGAAAGAGACAAGACCTGCTGTGTTTTTCTTGACTTCTCCCATCAATATCTGAGATATAATTCTCCTTAAATTCCTTAAACAATTCATCTTTACTAAATATTCATGTTTACTCAAAAAAAGATGTGGGGACTGTTGCACAATTTTTAGGGTAGTGTA
>PVJA010018328.1:0-40120 GCA_004027025.1 Myocastor coypus | reverse complement strand
CTTTGAAAGTTGACATATTGCATATTGTCCTCACAATCATTCTATAGAGTGCAGTGTGTGGGCATGACCCACCTCCCTATTAATGTTGCATAGAAAAAAGAAAGAAAGAAAGAAAGAAAAAACAGGAAAGAATATACTTCCCTTTGGACTAAGAGGAAGCAGATACATATACAATCAAAGGTTTTGCAACTGCAGTGTGTAACAGTGGGCTTTTAGAAAGAGACAGAGCCTCCAAGCAGGCACACTGCAGCAAGAGCTAAATGTATGTTAAGTACTCATTGTGTGCAAGCTTAGGTGTTTGTATATTTAGGCTCACTAATTCTGAGAGTCCTGTACTAAGTAAGGTTCACATCCTCCTTATGGGGGTGGGGGGAGGGGAACTTAGAGACAGAGCTATTGGCCAAGGTCCTACACCCTGTCAGTGGTAGAGCTGGCTTTGCCTGTGATATGACATCGCTGCGTCCTGGGTTGTCCTCTACTTGTGTTTTAATCATTTATTTAAATAGAAAGAGCATCATAAGCAAATTTAAGGCCAAGCTGAAGGTATGTCTGGGGCCTGCTCTTGCAGTTTTTGTTTTGTTTTTTTGCTATTACGTCAGAGGCTTGGACATTGCATTTCTCCCTCTGGCTTAAACCCACTATGAGTCTTCCTGGATGAGTGGAAGTTGGTGTAGGAGTCTTGGCGGCATCTTCCAGGCCAGGTGAGAGGGTAAGAGGAATGGCACAAACCAGGCTCTGTATGTGCTCCGCCTTGTGGGCATGGGCCATCAAGCATGGTCAGTGGTGAGAGGAAGTTGCTGGTGGCGTGAAGGGAGGTGACAAATCTCTTGTCCTTATTGCTTCATCACAGGAATGGCAAGTCAGTGCCACTTGACAGAAAGCACTTCCACTGGCTTACTTTGGATTAGCCAACCTCTGTGTATCTTTTTTGATGACATTTATCCATTACTGGAAGAAGTGATCTACACGGCCCAGCTAGTGGAGTGGCTGCCAGGGTGCGAATCCTGCCTCCCACACCTCTGTCACTGGAGCTCAGTGATTCACAGCCTCTTTGAAAATCAGAGTCACACTACTAATGACTTGGTTTTCACCATGCACCTCCTCTACCTCTTTCCTGAGTAGTCTGAGTAGCGAAGGCTTTCTGTTGTTCCTTCATTTGGTTCATTTTGTTTACCTTTCAAAATGTGGGTTTTTCTGAGGCTCTCCCCATAAGAGTTGGATCTTCAGTAAGCCCAGAATTGGCTGGTGTGGCATGGGAGGTGGCAGTCTCTGACTGGCCTCTACCTTGGCCCCAGGAGAGCCTCCAGTTCTGACCAGGTAGCTCCCTGCATAGCTAGTAATTTGAAACCTTTCCATCCCAGTTACTTCAGAATATTTGGTGAGGAGAATGAAGTAGGGAGGGGAATTTCAACTTAGGTGCAGTTTACAGTCTCTCAATGAAGGTTCATACAGTATCAGAGGATTTTAAGATATGGATTAAAAATAATGAGACACCCCTGAGGATACAGCATGATTGGGAAATAATTTGGGTCCTTAGAAGAATTTTTTATAATAAGGTCATTTGCCCATCCTGCCTCACCCTCCTGTCTCTTTCGTTATACTGGGTGACCTTGCTACGGTGGAAGGTCTGATGGTGTTGACACTCATGGGCTATGGGAAAAGTTCCCAGAGAGCTGTTTGCTAATGGAAATAGAGGTCAGAAGTAATTATGCCTGTCTCTGTTCTGTGCTGAGTGGGGCCGAAAGGAGCTCACCCATTAAATTACATTTGCAGAGTACTATTCCAGAGTGTGCTCCCTTACAACTTTATTTAAAGAAAGCATAATGTGAAAGCCTTTGAACTCTGATGGAAGAAAGGCAGGAACCGTTGTCAGTAATGGTACAGCCTCTCATCTTGCTGTCTATCCTGAGAACAAAGATTTTTAAAAACCTGTATTCAAGCCATTCCTTTGGATCAAATTAATGGGACATATCCGTAATAGACTCCCGCAGAGGCTGTTCTAAAGTACAGTAACTCTCTACACATCTTTGATCTTAAACTTTTTATCATTTTGCTGTGTAAATTTCCTGTGCTCTTTTTGCCTTTATCACATAATTGAATATCTAAGCAGTTCGTTTAAAAAAATCAAAATCCAATGAGAGGTGAATGTTATGTATGTATCTCTTCATAAGAATTTTTGATCACTGGATTTGAGATAGGTTGAGCATTTATTGAGCATCTGCTGTGTACTAGGTACTGCCAGGGCTCTTAAGATCCCTAAGGAAACAGAAGGGAAGTTCCTGAATGGCAGGGCTTTTGTTCTAGTGGGAGAGACAGACAATGAAAATGATAGGTAAGACAATTTTAAAAAGGTTTTCTAGAAAAAAAAAAAAAAAAGGAACCATGGGTATGTGGGAATGTAGTAGCCCAGAGTGACACCTTTGGGCCAGCTTGTTGGTCCTCAGCATTCTACCATGTAAAAGGTTTGAAGAAATGATTTAGCAGGGTTTGGGTTCATTTTGGATTTTTTTTTTTTTTTTTTTTTTGTAATGCTAGGGATTGGAGCAAAGGCTTTGTATATGCATAAGAAAGTGTTCCATTAGTAAGCTCCAGTCCCAGCCCAACTTCTCTGGCTTTTGGGCCATGGAGTGACCTTCATGTTCTAATTGTCCTATGAGGTAAGCTAAACAGTTATCTCTGAGCTAGTTAGGGAGCTGCAGGCTCTCCCGCAGGAGCTTGTCGTGCTGGCTTTCCTGATACCAACTCACCCGTTCTCATCCCTGGAGGAGCTTGGGACCTCACTGCTGCTGAGGATGGCTGTGGTACTTCTTGGGTCCTTACCTCAAGCGTGGCTTCCTGGCTCCAGGGCTGATACCTCAGCCTGCTGGCACAGATTCTTCATCCCACAGACTTTCTAGCTTCCACTGCTGATCTTTGGGCCTTCCCAGCACAGATCTGTGAGTCAGACTTGCATTAAACATTGTTTTGAGCTTTAGGTCCCCAGCTGTACTCACGCAGGACATTGCTGTGGGGACTCAAGTCCTCAGCTGGGTTCTTTGGGTTTTTAGTGTATGGACACATATCCTACCTGTTTTTATAGTTGACTCTTTGGGTGACGGAAATACAAAGACCCCTACAAACGATGTATCCAGTATTAAATTATTTTCCTTGTAAACCCTGACCACAGTAATATGACAACCTGGAAAGGACTCTGGCCCTCTGGAGTTTCCTCATCTGACAGTCACAGGCTGGCTGTTGGAAGAATAGATGAGGTAGTAGGCATGAAAGGCCTTCCCAGCTCCTCATATCCTGCAGGAAGGTGCTGCAGTGTTCAGTGTAATTCATGTGAGCCCTTAGGGGAGGATGTAGCCCACCATTTTGGAGTGAAATGCGTGGGCTTTTGGCTGTCCATTCTCTCATTGTGTGACCATGTCCTGCAGGGTCCACCATGTAGGCTTACCCTCAAGGCTTCTCTGCCTATGCTGAGACCATGAGTTTGGCCAGAGAATGAGGTAGTCTCACTACCTCCTGGTAGCTTATAAATGACTGGTGGGCTGCATCTTGAGAAGGATGTGGGCTGATTTTTAATGGAAGGATATGGTAATGGAACTGGCTATATAAGCCAGGGGATGTAGTCAGTATCACTCAGTTTTTATAAATATATTTAGTACAGGGTTTACAGAGTTTCACTACACAGATTGGACTCGTGGTGATCTTCCTGTTTTCAGTCTCCCAAGCGCAGGGGTTACAAGCACGCTCCACCATTCCCAGTCTCATTTGCCACCACAGTGTGCCCTGGGGGTTGAACCCTGGTCCCTGCATTTGCCTAAGCAGGTGCTTTAATCCACTGAGCTATCTGGCCAGCCCTATTACTCAATTTTTAGCATGAACAATACTCATATGATTCAGGAATCAAAAATATGAATAGGAAAATAGTTCTCAATTCTTTTTTTGGTACAGGGTCTCACTATGCAGCTCCGACTCATTGATCCTCCTGTGTTAGCCTCCCTACCACTGGGAGTGCCAGCATGTGCCACCATGCCTGGCCTTGGTGGCTGGCTCAGCACACCCAGGGGCAAGGCTGGTGCATCATGTGGTGCAGGAGATAGAACCCGGGTCCCTGTGCTTGCACTTAGTCCATTGAATTATCTCACTGGTTCTCTCTATTTTCCACTTGCTCAATTCCTAATTTCCACCTTCTTAATTTTGCCCTCTAGGTTTATGTTAATCTACATATAAGTCAAGGCTAGCAATATTCTTTCCTCCCCTTTGCTTTTCCCGTAAGCGACAGTGTGCTATGTACATTGCTGTAAGCCCTGCTTGTTTGCCACTTACAAACATTGGCTTATTCAGCTTCCCATTGCTGCAAAAGCAAGCTTGAGAGGAGCAACTTAAAGGAGGCTCATGGCTTCTGAGGGCGCAGTCCATGGCTGCTTGACCATGTTGCTTGGACCTGTTGTGACTGTGTCCACCATGGTGGGAGCATAGCGTAGAGGGGGCTGCTCATCGCATGGAAGCTGGGAAGCAAAGAGAGACAGGAGGTGTCTTTCCAATAGTCCTTCTGAGGCACCACACTCCAAGTGGCCCACTCCCTTCCACTAAGCCTCACTTCCTAAAGGTCCCACCACCTGCCAGTCATGCTATTGCCCGAGGATGAGGCCTTCACTACAGGGGCCTTTGTAGGACACTTTTAAATAACAGCCGATAATAGTACCTTCTGGAAGTCCTCCCCTATCAGAGCACGAATATCTTCTTGGCTCTTTTCATACCCTCATGGTGTAGGGCATTGTATGCGTAGTCATTATACTTTTAACTGGATCTCCATGACAGGCCTGTCTTGTGCTGGTATCCCCAGTACTACCCATAGTACTTTGTGCAGACTGACCTCATTTTACCTGGGGACACTTTTCTTTCCAAATAAATTCCTTGAAGTAGAAATGTAGACATGAAAGCTCTATATTGATAATTTTTGATATATCTTACCAAACTGACCCTTAGGGGGATTGCAAAAGTTGCCACCCTACTAGCCATTTCTGATAACGTTTGTTCCCCTAAAATCTTCCCAGCATAATATATTGGTGATTTCTGAGTTCCCTTGTCTGTTTGAGGGTTTCAGCTTCTACTTGCTGTCCACTTGGAAGATCAGGTTCCTGGCTCTTTGGATATTACCTTACATGACACTGTAACCTGCTCTGTGCTACACGTGTTCTTGACATTTGTCTGTAGAATTCAGTTAGACTCATGCATTTTTTAATGAGCTGAATGCTTTCCTCCTACTATCTAGGTGTTCCTAATTGCTGTCTTAGTTGACAGTGACTCACTAGTTTTAATTTTCTCTGCCATTAGTGTCTTTACCAAAATAGAAAGTTATCCATGAATTAATGCCTGATTAACAAAAGGGTAACTGTTATTTAAAGATACTAGCAATAGCTGAATAAAAGATACATTTATAAAAAGTAATTTATTTCATTATGTCCTTAGGGTTTCTGTTGTTGTTTTGCTTGTTCAGTACTGGAGACTGAAGCCAGGGTCTTCTCACTGAACTATGTCCCTACAACTTCCAAACTTTGGAGGTGCTGGGGGTCAGTACTAGGGTCTCTCAAATGGTAGGCAATAGCCCAGAAGTTTTTTCTTTTTGGGATTGGGTGTATCTATGTAATTCAGGCTGGCCTTGAACGTGTAGTGATCTTTGTGCCTCAGCCTCCTGAGTGCTGGGATTGTAGGCATGTGGCACTGTACCAAGCTTAGCAATTGTTAAATGTTGAGATAGGGGTCTGACTTAGTTGCCAAATTGCCTGTGCTGGGCTCAAATTTGAAGTCTTCTTGCCTCAGCCTCCCAAGTACTGAAATTGCCATACATGCATACTATGTCTGGCCTTTTCTATAGATTTTTATGTTTTATTTTTTAATTATTGGATTTATAGAAGAGAGGAGAGAAAAGTACACAGCAAGACAAAGGCACAATCATAATCAGAGGAGTTTATTCAGTGAGGCTACAGGGGAGGCTATAGAAACTGTCACTTCGCCTTTCTCTCTCATCAAGGTGTCCCTATGCATCTTGAGGAACCTTAGCTGAATCTAAAGACTCGGGGTGTGGAAACAAATCCTCACCAATAGTCTAGAGAAAGAGATTAGCTTAGAGTTGAGTGTCTGTCCTAGAAGTAGATGATCACTGCAGAGAGAAAGGTTCCAAACGTGGCTTCCATGCTTGCTTGTGGAGCAGGGATGGTGGGAACTGGGGCTTCCCAGAATGTCCAACAAGGCACACAGTGGGGCCCCAGGCTTCGGAGCCCCTCCAGGATTTCTGTTTTCCATTTCATGTATGCTAGCTCTAAGTGTTCATGGTTCTTCACAGAGAGTGATTCATCTGTGTGTATAATGTGGACTCCTGAGCTGGTAACTCAAGGTCTGACTATCTACTTTCACTGTTTGATATAACCATCCAGATCACCTGCTTCAGTGTCTGGGAACAGTGCCTTGAGGTAACAAATGCTTACATATGTGGTTCTTGGTCACTTAAACTGGGTCAAGTTTTTATGGTTGACCTCCTGAAAATCTTGCTTTTCATCCCATTTGAAAGGTTGTTAAGGGATTAATCAATTAATTAATTATTAATTTTTAAAAATTTCTTTTTCATGGATGTGGTACAGGGTCTCACTGTGTAGCTCAGACTCATAGTGATCCTCCTGTTTTCAGCTTCCGCAGTACTGAGATTACAGACATTTGCTGTCATGCCTGGTCTTAGTTGACAGCTTAGTGTGCCCAGAAGCAGGGCTGGTGTGGTATGTGGTGTAGGGAATTGAATCTGGTCCCTGCAGGTGCTTAGTCCCTTGAGCTATCTTGCCACCTTTTAAGGGAGTAATTAATTAATTAATTAATTATTTTATATTATGGGTGGCTCAGCCTGCCCTGGGGGTGGGGCTGGTGCAGCATGTGCTGCCGGGGATTGAATCACGGTCCCTGCGGTTGCCTAAGCTTGCCTACGAAGGCGCTTTAGACTGCTGAGCCATCTCACCGGCTCAAGGATTAATGTAAATAGAAATAACAAAACCTTTTTTCTTCAGCCCCTCCATTCTGTTAATTAGTACGTTTCTCTAATGTCGATATAGTTGTTTACCAGCACAATTCAGGCCACTAAAGGACTCCTTTCCTGCCCAGAAATCAGAAAATCATGATGCAGGGACAGTGTCCCTTGGTAGCTCCTTGGCTACAGGTCATTGTCTGTTAATGGGTATCTCCATGTTTCCAGTACAGTTTGCCAGGGGAAGGTGGCAGCCTTCCCTCTTTCTTCTGTGCCCTCACGCAAGGATGGTGCTTTTTCCTGTACCACGTGAAGGATGCTGACTGGATGAAGAAATCCCTGTGACTTGTCGCCTTCAGTTTCCCCAGTGTAGAGATCAAATCTGCACCTGCCACTTTGAGGTTAACCAGTCTATGACAAAGTACCATACAGTTGTCACTCTTTCTAATACTTTAAGGGAAAAGACAATGTGGAAATGCATCATATAGTAAATATGGAGGCTCCTGACCATGGCATATGGACCATAAGTGTGGAGTTGGGGTGAATCAGTTAGATCTACTTAGCTTGACATCCACTTGGAGTTCCAGGGAAAAGGGAAGTATTTGGCTTTGAGATCTCTGACCTTGGATCCCTATGCAAAACTTGCAGCTGCCAGAACCCATTCCACAGGGAGAGGACTGCAGAGAGGGTAAAGAACTCACCTGGACGGCTGTCACTGCTGGGCAGCGCTGCTGTGCTGGAGTTCTCTGTGTCCTGGCATGTGTTTTAGCCAGTTCTTCACTACTATAGCAGAATCCCCAAGACAGGCTGAATGTCTCTCTCTCTCTCTCTCTCTCTCTCTCTCTCTCTCTCTCTTTGGTCTTTTTTGAGACAGGATCTCACTATGCAGTTCAGGCTGGTCTTGAGCTCACTTTTGTAGCCCATGATGGTCTTGAACTCACACACGATCCTCCTGCCTCAGCCTCCGGAGTGCGGGGATTGCAGGCATGCGCCACCACGCCCAGCGACAAGCTAAATCTTGAAGGAAGTGCCTTGCTTTATGAGTGATTTTGCAGGTTGATAGTGCAAACAGTGTCATGCAGGCTCTGCTGAACCCCTCTTCTTTTGGGTGCATCACCTCAAAGGGATATGGGAGCACATGCAGTTATTACATCACCCAACAGGAAGTCAGAGAGCACAGGGCCCAAGGATTAGTCTTTTACAGCAACCTTTTTCTCGAGACCTACCAAGAGGTCACATGAAACTGACCTCTATGTTTTCGAAGGACAGAGCCCTCAGTTACCAAACGATTTCCCATAAGACCCTATCTTTTAAAAACTCCTCCTCCTCCCACTTGGTCATACTGGGGATTAAGCTTGCAACACACTGGACACTTTCAGGACAAACTTCATCCAAACCTCAGCAGTTGAGATGTTTAGATGGAAACATTGCAATGAAGATGCTTAGGTGTTTGTTGGGGTTTCTGGACTCTGGAGTTCGAGCCCAGTTCAAAAGGGGCCTTTGACACATTGTGTGGCAGCTCATAAGGACTTGAGACACCTTCTGGAGAGACAGAGCCAGAATTTGGTAATTCTCATGGGAAAATTCTCATATTTTAGAAGACCATGGTTGAAGTCATTGGTTCTTTAAACTCATCACTTACCGTGCCTCAAAACACAGCATTTATATTCTAGTAATTTTGTGTCCGCGTGCTTTTTTATTAATACTTTATCTAGGTTAGTCAACACACACAGGGGTTCTAAAACTGACCTTTGCATTACAGGCAGGACCTAATTAGTGCATAGTGGACTGTCATCAAAGGCATAAGAGCTAGATGAATGGATTGTGTCTGCTACAGTCTCCATCCTGATAAACCAGGGCTTTTGGCTGCAAGTTCTATATGGGAGGAACTATACATAGTATCAGTATTGTGGGTGAAAGGGTGGGTGTGTTTGAGGCACCCATTGATTTCAGCGCTGCAGAACTTTGTGCTGAGGCGCTATGCCAGGCCCTGAGGGGGCTTTCCTCCGGAGGTTGGTGAGCAGCAGCTGTGATGCTGCGATGTATCCAAGTTCTAGCCAATGTCCAGAGGTGACAGCACAAGAGGAGAACACAGCACTGGTATCTTATGCATTGTAATAATGGGAGTTGGATAACCATGGCAGAATTAGATGTGGTTACTGTGATTCTTTTTTTTTTTTTTGAAGAAATTTTTTAAAATTTTATTATTTTTATTCTTGTTTCAGAACCTTTGCTTGTTTATTCACTCATTTTTATGGCCGGCTCAGCCCGCCCCGAGGGCAGGGCTGGCGCAGCATGTGGTGCTGGGGATCGAACCGCGGTCCCTGAAGCCACCCAAACTTCCCCAATCAGGCGCTTTAGACCACTGAGCCCTCCTGCCGGGCCCCGTTACTGTGATTCTTATCATTTAGTGGTCAGATTGACACCAGCAGGAGCTGGAGTGCAGCTCCCAGACTCTTGGTTCTTTGACCCGAGCCAATGAAGGAAGGTAGGTACAAATTAAAGACAAATCAAACATAATGGAATGGTACAAAACCTGAAATTTTTGATGCCATCAGACATCATAAGTGGAGAATTTCCCATCGCAAAAGTTTGTTTCTTTTGTCTTTCTTTCTTTTTTTTTTTTTTTATGTTTTTGGTACAGGGTCTCACTACCCAGCTCAGAATTATAGTGAGTCTTCTGTTTTCAGCCTCCCCAGTGCTGGGATTACAGGCCTGTGTCACAATGCCTGGACTTGGTGGCCAGCTCAGCATGCCCGGTGTGACATATGGTGCTGGGGATGGAACCCTGGTCCCTATGATTGGCTAAAAGGTGCTTAGTCTGCTGAGCTATCTCATTGTCCCTGAAAGTTTGTTTCTTATGCAAAATTATTGAAATGTTTTATAAAATTCCTCCAATTTACACACAAAGTGTGCATGCAATAAATTTGTGTTTAGGGTTGGATCTCACAATATCTCATGATGTATGTGCAGATATGCCCCATTCTGAAAAATATTCCAAATCCAACACACTTCTGACCCCAGGCACTTTACTAAGGGATATTCAAACTGTCCCTTGGAGGGTGATCATTAGATATGGCCTCTTCTAAGCATTTTTCAGCTAAGATGTGGCTGCCGACTTACCCCGTCCCCCTCTGGCCTGGCTACCCATTCTGTATTCCCACTCTGTCATCACTGGCCTCCCTCAGCTGCTGCTAGATGGTTAGGGAGCAGCCACAGGAGCCCATCTCAATTCTGATGGTCTTCCTCCTTCAGATTTATTAAGATGTAGTTGAAAAAATTTGTATATGTTTATAGTGCATGATGTGCTGCTTTGATATATGTATAGGTTGTGAAATTATTGAATCGGGTTAATTAACATATCTGTCACTTTATAGACTTAATAGTTTTATTGTGTGTATATTAAAGCATGTATAATCTACTCACAGCAACATTCAAGTATACAATACCATATTATAACTAAGGTCAGTAAGTGGTTCAATAGATTTCTAAGACTTGCGTGTTGTAACTGAAACTTTATTCCTGTTGGCCAACATCTACTATTCCATTATCACCCCATTGAGATATCCTAATTCGTATGTGGGCTTGGGTTTTTCATTTTAGGAGCCAAAATTTGTCTTTTGTTTTGGCATACCATGTTTATGTTCACAGAAGTTTTTAGGCTTCTGTATGTTCCATATCTGGATTCCAGTTATTTCCCCTTCCCCGCCTCTTTACCTCTCACCCGTGTTCCCTTAGACTCCTTCCCTGTTGCAGGATTCATCTTCCTTTTCTCCTTCTAGCCATCCTTTATTGTGCTCTTTGTTCATAATTTGCCTCATTCAAATGAAGAGACACCATACAATAATTAAAGTTGTGTGTCTGATTTGTTTCACCCAGTGTTATATTTTTCAACTTCATACATTTTCCTGAAAATGTCTCAGACTTACTATTCTTTACAGCCAGGTAGTGTTCATTATATATAGATACCACATTTTCTTTATCCGTTCATCTGGCAAGTGTCCAGGATTTAACTGTTGTGTATAGCAAATTGGGTTGCTATATACATTGCTATCCATGTATTGCTGTAGTAAGATGACATCAGAAAATGGAAAGAAGTTCCTTGTTTCTAGATAGGGAGAACTGGTACTGTTGAAATTGGCCATACTCCCAAAATTGTTACCCAGATTCATTGCAGTCCCAATGAAAGTACCAATAGTATACTTTACAGATCTAGAGAAAACAATCCTAAAATTATGTTGAACAGAAAAGACCCAGAATAGCAAAAGGAATTTTTAGGTAACAAGAGAAGGCAAGAGGCCTTATAATACCTGGCTTCAAGCTGTACTACAAAGCTATAGAGATAAAAATGTCACAGTGCTGGGACAAAAAGTTATGTGGTTCTGTGGTTCAGAATAGAGGATATAGGAACATTCTTAGACACATTAAACCATTTGATCTTTAACAAAAGGACAAAAGTGTACCTTGGAGGAAAGCCTATATGCTGGTTATCTGTTTGCAGAAGATTGCAACTGGACTCCTACCTTTTGCCATATGCTAAATTCAAATAAAGGAGGATGGGCCAGGGATATAGCCCAGTGGCAAAAATGCCTGCCCAGCAAGTGCAAAATCCTGAGTTCAATCCCTGTTACCACAAAAAATAAAATAAAGCCACATAAAATAAAAAACTTTTAAAAAAATAAAAGGTAATAGAAGAGATAAACATTAAAACAGAAACATTAAACCTATTGGAAATAGAAGTAGATGAAGCATTTGAAGACAGAGGTGTAGGAAAGGATTTCTCTAACAACCTTGATTGGATGAGAAATAGCAGCAAAATCAACAAATGAGATTTTATCAGACTGAAAAGCTTCTGTACAGTAACAGAATCAATTCGTAGAGTGAAGAGACAACCTATAGGATGGGAAACCATTTTGTTAGCTACTCCTTGATGGAGAGCTGATACCTACAATATAATAAGAATTCAAAAAAATATTTTTAAATGTTTTTACAATTTAATAAATAGTTTTCTTGATGACCATAGTCATGAGAGTTGTTCAGCAGTATTCAAGTTATGGTTTTCCTGATTGGTTAGTAGTCTTTGATAAGTGTAAGAAGTTATCGTATGAAACATCTGTCAACCTAGTAAGACTGCATCGATGCATTCATCATTTTCAGGATTACTGGCTACCTGGGCATATTTACTCCAAATAACCTTGCCTCCTGTGTCTCAAGGCCCACCTCGCTGACATTCATCTCAATCACTGTTCCTTTGATAATAGCACCCAAAGTTGTATACAAGTGGTGATGAAGAATTCTTTTTCACACCAAATATTGGCAGGCAAAAGGTGGCTTTCAGTTCAGGATGTGTTGCATGGGTCTTCTTAAAGCATAAGCCCAGTGGCCTAAGAAATCTTTCATATTTAGGTAATTTTCTTGTAAAGCCATCTCTAACAAAGCAGACTTTAGTAACCATCCTTTTTCATGCCTTCTTTTTTCTCTTCCCAGTTCAAACAACTTTCAATAATTCTGTTTCCCCTTGGGCATGAATTTTGGGCAGATAAATTTCTCATTTTCCCACCTGTTCTTTTTGTTTTTGTTTAATCATGTTGGAAAGTATTTTTGCAGTAGACTGTCCCTCTTTGTCCAGCAGGTCGGCAGGTACTGCTCCTTGCAGAGTCTTTTCATCATTCTTTCACTTGGTGTTTCTCTTTTCATGATCTTGATAATCTTATTCATTTGTATTCTCTCTGCATGGCACTGTGGTAGAGCTTAGCCTTCAGGTCAATCTTTTTTTCCATGTGTGTGTGCCTTCTTTGAACATTCGTGAGCCTCTCTTTGTATTTTTTCTCATATTAATCGAAGTGATACCCATAGTGCTTATAGTGTAATTCAGCATATTTATTTTGTAGCATGATAACAGCTGCAGAGCCACTGTGGGAAGCCTCAGGTGTACAAAGAAAAGTCCTACCTTTGGCATCTCCCAGATGCATAAGCTGCCCCTAGCAGTCGGCAACAGGAAAAGAACTCACAAGATTTAAACCACCTAAAATTAAAGACCTAGTCAAGAAATGGGCAGGAGAAGTGAACAGGCACTTCATAGATGAAGAATGATAAATGGAAAACAAATATATTGAAAAAGTTCTAAATCTCTATTACAGAAATGTAAATTATAATAACACTGTCTTAGTTACTTTTCACTTGTTGCTGGGACGAAATACTCAACATCCAAAATTAAGAAAGGAAAGGTTTGTGTAGCTCACAGTTAGTGGAGGTTTCACTCCATATTCTCCTGGCTCTAAGGCAGAGTGGCACATGGCAGAGGGCAACAACTCATGGCAGGGGAAAATAATGAAGAGCAAAGGGAGAAGCAGCAGCTGCTTTCTCTAGCAAGCTTTTATCCCTTCCATGCTGACTGTGAAGACTGGAGCTCCTTAGAGGAAGTGCCATCCTTCCTTCTATACTGAATGCAGTCTAGAGTTCATATGAGGGAGTAATGCCCTTCCTTTCACACTGACTGCAGATTAGAGCTCTTCCAAGGAAGTGGCATGCAGAATCCTTCCTCACAGGCAATAGGGAAAGCCTTCCCTTTTCTATCCTTTTTGTGTTTAGTCATGCTAGGGCGTGGAGTTGCTCAGTGGATCCAACCAAGCTTCCAACTTCTCAAGTTGACCCAATGTGTTAGTCACCACAAAACACTGAGTCCTTCTTATTCCAGAAAGAATAGCTATCATTAAAACAATTAAATACTAACAAATTCTTGTAAGGCAATAGTTTAAAAAGGAAGACTTCTACATTGTTGGTGGGAATATAAACTAATTTCATTGTAGAAATCACTATGGAGATTCCTCAAAACACTGAAAGTAGAAATTCCCCATAACCAGCTCTCTCCCTTGTAGACATCATCCCCAAAGACCTTAACTGTGCTTGGCAGGCATTTCCAGGAGGACTGAAGAGGGCCAGGACTTCTTTTTACTTTATCCCTTGTTACTTAACCTCAGTCCTTACAACAGGGATTACGCAGGTAATTTCCAGACTTTCTGGCTCACAAATTCCTGCTAGTGCCAGTGGATGTGAAAGTTAGTGCCTCTCCTCCCAATTGACTAAAGAGAAATAATAATGCAAGAAAGTATTTGTATATGTAAACATATCCTACTCAGTGTCTAAGCTTTTTATTTTGAACTTGGTCTTCTTTTACTCAAAATATCCTTTCTCTTATGAATGATTGCAACCGTAGGCAGTATCTGCACTGTGTGCACTCGTGTGCACACATGTGCTTGTGGGTGCTTAGATCTACTCCCTCCTGAACGTCCCACTTAGCAGCCGGTGGCTCCTTTTCTTGAATCTGTCACCTTTGAAACAGCAGTGCACTCTGCTCTGTTCCCGCAAAGCCACTTACATGGACCTGCCTGTGAGTTTAGTTGTCCATGTGTCTGTGGGTGGGCAGGGAGCAAGGCAGCGACACAGTGCAAGACGTGTGACAGCCACTCAATAGAGGATATTTTGCACATGGGTGAAGCAGAGGTTCCCAGAGATGGGATCTTTGCAATTCCACTCCCCAGGCTTCTTAATGTCAGCCTTCCTATTTATCTGCTTCTTCACATCTCAGTGATTATTAAAAATTTATGTTTTAATGAACATTTCAAATTTATGTGTACTTGTTATCATACTAGATAAAAGATAATATTTGTGTGATTATTGAAAGAGCCTACTTTCATTTAAAGTTTCCTTGGGTAGATTGTCAGCCAATTGTTCCCCCAAGAGCATTAGGGGTGTGCTCTGAGCAGTAGAGTGCTAGGCCTATAATTGAACTTCTGGATTAATATCA
The DNA here is from genome assembly GCA_004027025.1 of Myocastor coypus. Lineage (NCBI taxonomy): Eukaryota > Metazoa > Chordata > Mammalia > Rodentia > Myocastoridae > Myocastor > Myocastor coypus. The sequence continues at coordinate 25,313 of PVJA010018328.1, read as the reverse complement.
ATATTTTAAACTAATTAGGTAAGGAAAAAGCATTTCAAAGAAAGCGTAATGGCTTGTTGTGCTCCACCTGGAAGGCAGCATGGCGTAATTGGTTGGAAAAGCTTTTTAACATCAGTGATTTAACTGAACACATTTGAAGGGAACATAGGAATAATGCATTAACTATTTTGTTTTTGTGAAAAATGAGTCCAGGTGGAAGATAGCACTACACAGACAGGACTAGAAAACACGGTGGGTGTGAGAGAGCAGGAAAGTATCCATTGTCCTATTATCTTTCTCAGCACCTGCTTGAGTGTGCTTGGCAGAGGCTTTGGGAATAGCTCCAGTGACGATCTCTGGCTTTCTGGAGCATGTGTTTGGTGGAGGAGACAAATCAGAGTACAATAAATAACTCCAGATGGTGACCAGTGTTGCAGAGAAGGTTAAAGACAAGGCTATGGGAGTGGTTGGTGTAGTGGTGCCATGTGGCCTTTCCAGATGAGGACCCTTCAGAGCTCGAGGGAGAGGGAGGAGGAGCCAGCTCCTCCAGGAATGAGCAAGGCAAGAGGGAAAGGCCATGGGGGGGGGTGGGAGGCAGGGAGCAAACAGCTTTCTCTCAAAGAGCAGTGACTAAGGGATGGTCAGGGTCTCGGGGGACAGGTGGCCTCAGTCTTAGGGGACCTTCTCTTTGACTGTCTAGGAGGGCCCATGCCTTGCTTTGGGCTAGGTAGATAACTGACATCGCAACAGGTGCAGTGCTGACACTTGGGGCCTATCAAACCCCATTCCCCAGAATTTATAAGTGCTAATTTATTCAGAAAAAATGATCTTCGCAGGTGTAATTAAATTCAGGCGTTTGAGATGAGGAGATGACCCTGCCCTAGTCCCATAGGATGGTCATCACCAATACAGTTATCCTTACAGGTGTTGGTAGAACCGTGTTCCTTCTAGGGGCTCTTAGAGAAAACCTGCTTTTACAGCCCCTAGAAGTTGCCTTGACTGGCAGCCCCTTCCAGCTGCGGCATTACTGGATCTTCTGCTTCTGTTGTATTTCCCTCTTTCACTTGTCTACCTTCTCTACCTTATGAGATCTCCCTCATACACCTCCATACTGCCCTATGCAAACCCCGTCTCTTCACCCTATCATTGGTTTTGCACTAGAGCTGGCACATACCAGTTCTAAAGAATGGGTATTAATCTTTTCCTATTGCCTGGTTAGTGACTTCTCTCCAAGAGCTTGAAACTGATCAGGTGAGAGCACTAACACCATCAAAATCATCAAATATTGTCCTTAAAGGAGTTTCTACTTTTTCCCTATTGTAGATCTTAGAGAGCTGCGTTTAAACATTTATCAGCATGCCGCTGATTTCCACCTGTTTATGCACCTTGGATGAAGTCCTGTCTTTGGGGGCACCCTCTTCATTTTTCTAGGGACTGTCCCCTCGTATTTGGGGAGGTGATCACAGATGTCTCGGAAGCATTATGGAGTTCTTGGTATGCAGGTGATCATTGACATCTATCTGAACTCTACATAAGTTTAGGTCATCAGCCATCTAGTCTTTGACCTTACCTTCTTTCAAAGGAATTGGGGGATTTTTTTTTTTCTCATTCTTGACTACCATTATGTATTACTTGGTTGGTATTATAATTGTCCTTCACATACATAAAGGAAAGATTAAATATTTGCTGGCCTTAAACCAATGACCTGTGTCCTCCATAAGTATTTGGACATATTTGCTGTGTGTTTCAATATCCCTCTCAGTATTTTAATACTGATAGACATGTGTTGCAGACTTATCAGGCAGCTGCAGTTGTATTGAAAGCCAAGTGATTAAGTGAATTAATAATCCCTAGAGCCTGGTAGAATAGGGTCCATCTTGAAGCCTGCTAAAACGATGGCAGCAATTAATTATGGATTTTTCTTAATAAAAGAACTATCTTTCCTTACTAGGTGAAAGATTCTTATGGAATAAATATGCTATTAAAACTTAAAGACTGTTTTTGCACTTGGAATTTATTGTGCTAACTGGGCCTTTTGAATCCCTAAGATTGTGTTTGTGCTTCTCTTTTTTTTAATGGAATTTCAAGCAGTGTTTTGATTAAAAAAAAAAAAAGGTGCCATGCAATGGGCTATCAGAAATATGAAAAAATTGTAATTTTCCCCTCTCATTTCAGTGACTGGTTGTTTCCTGGTGGATAGGAAAAACATTTCCATCACACAGATTGTCAATACATCTGAGACATATTGCTTTTTCCAGGTTTGCAGTGGAGCCTTAGTAATTAAGTGCATGTTTATTATCTAATATTCCCCATATAAAGAAACTATTTTGAATAAGTTTAAAAATGAAGATTAATCAAAATATGGGCAAATTTACAAAAATGCAAATGCCCATAGAACGTTTAAAGAAATACCAGCTGATCAGCATGGGAAATGAAACGTTGGAGTCTAGGAGGACTGTCTTTTTTTTTTTTTGACATTGAAGATTTTATTGGTTGCATATAGCGTTCACACACTTATAGTCAATGCTGTCATGGAGAATATACTCTGATGCTGCATTTTTTTTATTTCTAACATTTCACAGTTTAAAAAATTCCCTTCAGAGCTTAACACAGTAGTACACATGCCCTAGTTATCCAGTAATTAATCTTTAAATAAATACAAACTGTATTTTCTTTTGTCCCAAATCTTGATTGTGGAATTAGACTATTTGATTAAGTGTAAAATATTATCCATCATGCTTCTTAAAGGATTAAACTGGGTGAGTTTATTTCTCCTTTACCAATTATTAACTGAAATCTAGGATCAGAAGGCTACTTTGAAGAACATGTTTCATGATAAGAATGTAGAAATTTACAGTTGATTGACACTGCTTATTTGTTATCTTTAAAAAAAATTTTTTTTTACTAATTTTAATGAGAGAAATAATAATGAGACTGTTTCCAAACAAGTTAGGACTGTCTTGTTGAAGGACACGCTTGGGGCTCAGGCCCCCCGGTTTGTAGCTTGAAAACCCTTGGCCCACGGGCTTCCTTCAGGTGCAGACAAGAGACTGAGCAACTCTGTGTGTACTGTTTGCTTTGCACAAGGCACCTCTGCAGGCTTCGGGTCTCAGCTTCCCATGGGTCCTGTCCCAACTAGCCTTGCTGACTACCAGCTGTTACTTGTGTGGGCTTCTCTGTCTTCTCCCCAAGGGCAGAGGCTAAGGGTATTCTGCTCAGGGCTGCTGTGAGCTGGGCCCAAGGCTTGGCCTAGAGCACATTCTTAGGGAACATTTCTTGAATAATGAGTAGCTTTCCATCTTTCATGCTGCTGACCTGGAGGCCTTTGGTGGGACTGGAGGAGGTGAGAGGGGCTGGCATGTAGGCCAGGAAGAGTTTGCTATTTGCTAGCCAACACTTACTCCATATCCCTTGTGCTGGACTCCAGGGGAAGCACTTCCTGTTATTTCTCCCTTTCATTTCCACAGCCTGGTTAATAAAAAAAGTACAGTACTGTATGAGTGTTACTGATATTTCATTTAAAGTTGTTCATCTTTTTTCTCTAGTAATTCTTCTAAATTTCTGCAATTCTTACTGTGATGGTTTCGTGTGTACAGTTTTCTTTACATCTATCTTGTCTAGATGCCTGAAGCTTCCTGAATTTGTGGTGTAATGGCTCTTACATTTAAAACAAATTCTTAGCACTCTGTTTTATAATAGTGGTTCCTCTCTCTTTCCTCTTCTGTGGTACTTGTAAAACTGCAATATGTGAAGCCTTTCTCAATATTCTGTGTACCTCTTGCACTTTTCTATATTTTATTTTTAATGTGTTAATTTCACTGATATTCTTTAAAAAATGATAGCATATCAAGTGTATCTGTTGTGTTGTAAATTCTGTTTGTTGTTTCTAAGCTCTCGATTATCTGGTTTGCCTTAGAACAATTCTCTGGTGAAATTTACAGTCCAGTACTGTATTTCTTGAACATGATCATTACAGTGAAGATCTGTGTCTGATGACTTCAAATCTATGTTACTAAGTTCAGTTTCTCTTTGATATGTGTTTCTTATGCTGCAGGGACTAATGTGCGAGCAATTTCAAACTGGCTGGATAATATCAGATTTAGAACTTGGTGGAAGCCAGTGCCTCTTTGCTGATAAATGTCTCCTGGACAGCCTTAAGCTTCTAAAAGTGCTTACTGGAGCAGCACCTCACCTTCACTGGGTCAGGGATTGAATGGACAGGAGGAGCCTGGTGTAAAACAGCTGGATCATTCTTGATTTGCCCTTGCTCCCAGGATGTCATTTTTCCATGGTCTATACTGAAAGCCTAGACTGTTTACCAGGGTTTTATCTCTCTAGCACAGAAACTGATAATAGTGCTTAGCTTTTCTACCATTGTGTGTGTGTGGTGTTGGAGATCAAACTTAGGGCTAGACAAACACCTGGCCCTTGAGCTCTGCCCCGGCCTTTTCTGCCCATTGTGGAGGAGCTGCTTTCTACTAAGCTTTCTGTGTCTCTTCCTAGGGTACTTACTAGATAAGTTTCACACCTTAAGAAGGGAGAAGTGACGTAGCATGTGAGGGCAAGCCACCGAAGTGTGTAGCTGCCGTGGGAGTGCTGAACGTTTCCACCTCCCAGCCCTCCTCTTTCTACAACAGTGCTGCACACCGAGTTCAGCTTTTCAGTTGTCTGATGTCCCAAGTGGAAAAACTTGGCAGAGTGTTGCGCTCACTTCAAGGAATTTCCATACTTTCCAGGAGTTTAGCCTCTCTACTCCGAGTTCATTTGGTGTGTATCTGTAATTCTCCCAAATATATGTTATTTGTACTTGATGTAGCTTTTCTAATAGATCTGATCAGGGATACTTCTCTGTTATCATCTATAATTCATCATTCCAGGAAGCAAAAACCCAGGGATAGCTTTTCATCTTATGGGAGGTGGCTAAATCTGGCCAAGAGAAGACAAAAGCCAGGTTAGTTTCCCTTGATTATCACACCACAGGGTCGTGGTGAAGACCTTGGGACACGCTGATGTGTGAGATCTGACGGGGAAGTGCGGAGAGCCGTACAAATGTGTGGTTCTTGTCGGAAAGCTCCAAGGTTCTGGATTAGCATTCTGTCGCCGTGCTGTGTGCTTACCTTTATGGTTTGGTTATTTGATACTCAGATAAATATCCAGGGTGTTTGGTTCTTTTTTGTATACTTCATGGAAATAAACCCTTCCTGGGAATTAACTGCTAACATTTACTAGCTTCATCAGTTTCTCTAGCATTTTTTTTTTTTTTTTTTTTTTTTTTTTTGTTTTTTTTTTTTTTTTTTTTTTTTTTTGCGGGACCTGGGTTCAAACTCACAACCTTGCAGTTGCCAGGCAGGCACTTGTGCCACAGAGCTATCTCCCTGGCCCCGCTCCCTAGCATTTTTTTTTTTAAATATATTTTAGTACAAGTTCTACACGGTCTACAGATCTCACTACATAGATCAGACTCATAGTGATCCTCTTGTTTTCAGCCTCCCAAGTGATGGGATTATATAGGCAGGCACCACTATGCCCAGTCTCAGTTGCTATCAGTGTGCCCTGGGAGTGGAGCAGGCTGGGCATGCCAGGGATCACTAGTATTCTTAGCTTGCAGATGTTTTATTTGATTCTAAAGTTGTTGACTTGGGGATAGGAGAAAACAAAGATAAATATCTAGTCTTTTAGAGTATCATAGTTGCGCTTTCTTAGTAAATCTTAGCAGACTGGAGATGGAGGAGTATTGCAAGGTGACAGAGCAAAACCAAAGCACTTGGTTGCCTGCAACTCTTGGGCATTTCTGTACTCGTGATTAGCAAGTCCAACAGCATTGTGTTTTTGGATCATTGGAGTATAAGTGATGTGGAAATGTCTTGTGTACTGTTGGTCTGACTTTGTCCTAGAAAGTCTTTTCTTAAAACTATTTATTTATTTATTTATTTGATACAAGTCTCGCTCTGCAGTTTAGACTTGTAATAATCCTCCAGTCTCAGTCTCCCCAGTGCTGAGAATACAGGCATGTGTCACCACACCGAAGGTTTTAGGGGCTGGCACAGCATGCAGTATCAGGTTCTGAACTCAGGTCCTTGTGCTTGCTAGGCAGTCACGTAGACCACTGAGCTATCTCCCCAGCCCTCTAGGAAGTCTTTATGAATCCACTTTGAATTTATGTGGGGCTTGAGGTATAGTTTCGTATTTGAATATAGGGTTAGCATAAATGGAGCCCTAGGGTTCAATCCTCAATACCAACCACCAAAATGAAATAAGCAAAGAAACAACATCTATGCAATGAAGAGCTACTATGTGACCTTCCCAAGACCACCTTTATGCCTTAGAGCTCAGCAACTAGGGCCAAGAGAATCGGGGATTTTGAGAACTTCCAGGGTGCAAAGAGATTTGATTCATCCCCCTGGCTTCGCAGCTTGAAAGATGGGCATGTCTGTTCAAAGATCTGCCCCTTCAGCCTGAGTGAGGGCACTCTGTTTTTCCACTTTGGTTTCCTCAGAGGAATGGTGTGGCAGAAACAGGTTCAGACCCAGCTCTGCAAGCTAGCTGTTCTCTCATGAGAGGGTTGTAAACTTTCAGGTTTTTATTTCCTCCTCTGTGTAATAGGAATACGTAATACCTGCTGTTATGGTTATGGTTTGTGTCTTGTTGTCCCCCCAAAGCCTCATGCAGTCATGGTAAGGCTTCTGGAATTTGTGGTTGATTATTGTGGGTGGGGGTGCTGCACCTGTCACAGGGCAGGCAATTTGCATTACAAGGTAAGGAGGGGCAAAAGGCCAGGTGGCCACCTGAGCTGCTGCTACTACTCCCTTTGCTCTCTGCTCTTTGTTGTCTCCATGGAAGGTTCCTCTCTGCCAGGTACCACTCTGCCTTGGAGCCAGCTGACTATGGACTGAAACCTCCAGTAACTGTGAGCTAAGTAAACCTTCCCTTCCCTAATTTTGAGTGTCAGGCATTGTCGTGGCAATGAAAGAAGAATAACTGAGACACCTGCCTTGCACACTGAGAATTAGAATTAATGCATGTAAAGTACTAGTAGCCCAGATCACCATTAAAAGTGTGGTAAAAGGTTTGAACAACTATGTATGGACCCCAGCCAGCCTCTCTGATGGGAATGTGGGCCCTGTTTTTTGAGGAAGTGTCTTTAGTCTGAACGTCATCTCTTTAGCAAGTTCACGGAGATTCTAGTCCTTTATTTCAGGTCCTTTTATTTCACAGATAAAATTTTGATCTTGAAGTCAGAACTCAGAGAACAAGGACTTGTGACCTATTTTACTCGCCATTTAATTCTGTCCCTTGTTACTGCTCTCTGAAGGCCCTGGCTGGATTTGACGAGCTGGGCCCTGTGGTAATATCAGTGCGGTCTGAGTTGGGAGGGTGGCAGAGACCCTGTGTCACAGGCGAGAATCTGAGAGCAGCCTTGCTGCCTTCTCTGTGCATTGGAGCTTTGTTTTTCACACTTGGCTGCAGATAGTTAGAATTGCATGGATGAAGTCACACAGTAACTGAGCTCTAGTCTGACCAGTGGGAGCTCATGTTTGTTTTCATGGGAGACAGAGATCACTTTGCAGACAGGTTGCACCTGCGGATATGTGTGTCTTGGGCACTACCTGGATGCTGGGTGACTTCCACTGCGTCAGAGCTACCTTTGCCTGTGCTAAGGGAAGTAGTAACAGTGAATGCAGACTTCTGCACTGACCGTGGTCTTGGTGTCATCTGCCAGGACCTGATGCCAAGGTCTTCCTTGGGACCCTTGTTTCCCTTTCTTGATTCTCTTGCTTAGGCCTTTTGTTCCATTGTAGCTGCTTGAACATTACTTCATTCTTGTAAGACATAGTGCTCTCTATGCGAAATTTAATTTTGTGGTATTACAAGGAAGTTTGAAATCTTCCTAAGGTTTGCTGTGCCTTCCTACCGTTTTTCTTCTTGTGCTGTTTCACTCACATGGCGCTTACCACTTTTAAATAGGCCAGCTTCTGTCCTGAGTATCACTCGTCTCACAATTTTTTTATATAACGCACCAGATTTACTGTGTGTGGGACCTATTTTATTATATCTTGTTCAGAGAAGAATGGGGAATTTTAAATCAGTTGAATTCCTGCGGATCACAGAGTGCGCTCTTCTTTTATAATATCTTGTCATTTATTTTTGTCTTTTCAACATCTGACACCTCCAGAAACCCAGAGGAGAGGGATCAGTCATGGAAAAATATGCAAATGGGAAATTTCGAGAAAGATAAGTTTAACTTCAAGCCAAGAGAAAAAGAAGAAAAGGAACCAGTTGCCATGCAATACTGATTCTGTGGCTGCTTATTATTTTTTCCCTTCCTGTGGTTCAAATATTTTCAAGCTATTAAGTGTTTCTATTTTCTGGTGCTAAGGCTGGTTTTCATTTTTGCCTTCAGTCTTCTTGGTAGATGATTTTTTTTGGCTTCCTCATGGCTGTTTCAAATGATAAAAGATCTGAACCTGTGAAACTCTTGCTTTGTCTTTATCAAATCCAAGAAAATGTTTCCCAAATCTCATTAGGATTATTTAAGGCAGCACATATTTAAATTGGGAAATCAAGAGGGTCATTGATTTCTGAAAAGGCAAAGTCATTTTTGTAGTAGGTGGACTGCAATCTCTGAGGGTAAAGCTCATCTTAGCATGCAAATAACTCCTAAACCCAGGTTGGGCACAGGGGATTCGAAAGGCAAACTCCGTGGGACTCCGTGGGGGACAGATTGCAAGTGATGAGCTTCAGTAAGCGCATTATACTGAGAGTTTGAGAAGCGAAATAAATTTGTATGAGAGATTATTGAGGCCACATGTCACCTCCGCCGTCTTATAAAATTCCTTCTATCTTGCCAAGGAATCTAGATTTGACATTTTTATTTCAACAGGGTTGTATATAGGTATATATAGATGCATCCCTGTGCCAAAGGAAGCATTATAAATGGTAATTCATTCCATTGAGCTATCAACATTTTCTGTGCTACTTAATAGGGCAAAATACATAAAGATTAATTAAACAATCCAAACTTTCCAAGCTTCTTTTGAACCATGTGAGTCGAATCTGGCGCCAAAAGCTCTCTACCTCTGGTAAGCATGATGGACGGTGACAGGCACACATGGCAACTTGGGTGGACTCCACTTCAGGGTTGTGCCTGAGCATGTGTTAACAAAACTGTCTATCAGCGTTCAAGCCAGGACTCTGTGGTCGGCAGCAGCTTCATGTGCTGCTTTCAGGATACCACCACACGGAAGGGATCAGGTGAGGCTCAGTGGCTTCGGCTGTGGTCTGCAGGAAACAGGAGACTTCAACGTGGTAGCTGCTCCATAGCTGAGTGTTTGAAGGGTTTCTCTTTGGTAAAACCCAGTGTTATACCTCGCTTGGGCAGAAGCTTTTAAGCAGGGAGTTAGACTGCCTGTCCTCTGCCAGCTAACACAATCCATGCATTTCCCCCTTACTGGGTAAATGTGAAGCGAAGAGCTCTTTCGACTTGGGACTCTTGGACACACCGACTCTGTGAAAGCACTATGCATTCAGTAGAAACTGTGTGAGTAACTTGTGCTTCATGTTTTCAGCTTTGATTATTTCTGAGGATATATGTGGTCCTCTATTTGCAGTGGAAGGTGAGCAGTGGCAGTGGGCCCAGCTCCTGGCCAGCCCTTCTATCACCAGGGGAAACGGTGGGTGGGTGAGCTCTCACCATGGGAGAGCTGCCTTGCTAGCCTCAGACCGTGATTAGGTTAGGTGTAAATGCGTTTTTAACTTTTTTTTTTGTTTGTTTACTCAGTACTGGGAATTGAACCCAGCGCTGCTTTACTACTGAGCTATGTCTCTAGCCTCTCCCAACCGTTTTTAAAAACATTTGAGACAGGTTCTCAGCAAGTTGCCTAAACGAGGCTCAGACTACATCCTCCTGCCTCAGTATCCCTCAGTGCCAGAGGATACTGCAGCCAAGTCCTCCCATCCCTGTCTTATTTTCAACTTTTTAAAAATCTGGACATAACCTGTCATAGTTTGAGGAACATCTGTATGCAAAACTGGTTACAAAAAAAAAAAAAAAAAAGGCCAACAGTTTCCTTCTGCTATAAGAATGCTTTCTGCTGGAATGCTGTTTGGGAGTTGTAAGAGATTTTTGCCCATTTCCTTCACTTATCTATTTCTAGGTCTGCAGTTGTTAGTGTTATAAAACTTTGCTGAATGAATGGTTTTCACTGGCATCATAACTAACAATATATGGTCTCGGGAATGCCAAGGTGATAGGGTTCGTGGTCATGGACACATATCTGTTATGCCCGTTCCATGGAGGCAGACTTTGCCTCAAACCAGGCAGCTGCCTGGTGATGGAAGGGGTGGTCCTGGGGTCGGCAGGCAGCTCACGGGGCTTAGGCAGCAGTGCCGAGCCTGTTGCATTGGAGGTGACCCCTTGCCCTTGGCATACGTGGGCTATCTTCTTCCTTGTGGCTTGGCTCAGTCCCCAGCTCCAGGTAGTGTTGCCTCATTAGCCAAGTATGGCCCTGTTTCACCGGAATGACCTCTTTTATGGCATTGGGGTGGCCTCAGCTGTGTAACCACATGTGTGTGCATGCATGTATATTATTTATATGTGATTCACAAGTGTGTTGTGTGTATCCGTGTATATGACGAGCTGAGCTATAGAGCCAAACATTTGGATTCTGATTCTGAAATGCTGTTGGAAAGGCCACTGAACTTGAGGTTTTTGGAGCTTGGAGCTTGGGGTATTTAGCCTCAAGGAGGTGTTACGTACGCTTGGCTCATGGCATTATGGTGACCATTAAGTGTCTTTATGCCCATAAGAGTGTAGGATGGATTGGGCAGTGGTGTTTGTAAGAATATATATATTAGTTGCTACTACTTTCATATTAATCCCACACAGTATAAGATTACTAGGAACTGGGTCCTAGGCTAAAAGATTGTGCGTTAACAAATTTGACTTAATTTTCTCAACAATAGTATGACATGAGTTTTGAACCCTAAAAGTAATATGGCATGAGTGGTGAATTGCATGAGAGATTCCTTTAGTTCTGGCTGGTGCTTCCTGGTATGTGCTTTGCTCATACTCTCCAAATCCCAGCATATACGTCTAGAGTCTGTTTCTTTTCCAGCAGCTTAGACATATTTCCTTCTGCGGCCCTTCATCTGGCCTTTCCTTGTCTTGGATAGCTTATCCCATGAGCTGCACACGTAGAAAACGTAGGCATTTTTATTTATTGATAGCACAAGAGGCTAGAAGAGAGTTACAGACCCTGTGTTATTTGATTAGGGCATAAAGCGACATCGTAGGCCATGTTGCTACTGTTGCACAATCTCACACCAATTGATTGCCTTGGAGTTTGATCCTCCGATATTGGGTCATTGTAAAATGCCTTTGTCACAGGACAAACCCAACCTATCCCCAGTCAAGAGGGCTTGTGTCTACTATGGGAGATAGAGGGACAAATAGTGACACAGTACCATGCGATAAGGCCAGTGTAGGACAAATGAGTGATGGATGCAGCCATTGCTTGTGAGCCCAGGGCGACTGTTCCCTACACAGCAAAGTGCAGCTGTGAACCTACGGGTTAGGCCAGGGGGAGCCCCACATTAGGGGTACAGAAAGGTTGCGTGCGGCCTGCCCAGCATGTCCAAGGCCTGGAGCCTGGATGCACCCTAAGCACACAGCTTTAAAGACGGCCTGCACTTTGGCCTTGGTAATCTGGTAATCTCAATCTCCATGTGATTTGAATTTACTTCTACAAATGCAGCAATAGGTCAAACTACAAGTCTATGTGTTAAGGGTTAATTCTGAGCCAAGGAGCTGGCCCTCTGGAACTTGACTTTTGTGAAGAGGAAAACTAGCTGACCCACCAAAACTTTATTTACTGTGCTCAGATTTTTAATGTGCCCCTTTTTCTGCTTCTAGGAATTGTTACATCAGTACCATTTACCCCAGTTGAAAAGCCAAGCATTCTGTTGTCAGCCTGTACTGTAGCTAAGTGAGGTCATTGGCTCAGTTCCTGCTTGGCTCTATTTTCCTGTTTTTTTCTCCTCTTTGAATTATAGGTTCTTTCCAAAACTATTTGGGTCCACAGTTTAATAGCTGTTAAAGTAGAAAAACATGCTTCCATGGGTAATCAGGATTAGGAAACTCAGAATGAAACCAAGGCACACAACCTTCTCTACTGCAGGTCTTTTCAGAGCCTTGCCTTGGCCGATGTGCGTTGAGTCTGTGAACCCGAGTTGGCTCCTCCATGACTCTCATCTCCCAGCCAGTTCTGAGCCTGATGCTAGGGCTTAGCATCAGGGGTGCATGCTTGGAAAACCTGCTTCCACCCTGTTTTCCCATCGCTTCAGATCCTTCAGAATGACCTCTCTGATGTCCACCACTGTCTGAAGCATAATTTACAGTTTCCTTCATATTCTTGCTCTTACTCCTACAGCACAGGTTTGTGATGTCTTAACAGCAAAGTAGAAACTCTGGAATTTTGGGCTTTAGTGTGGTGCCAAGATCTTACGTACTGGCACTTGTCAGTGACCTATGATTACACCATTTTTTTTTGTGGCCTGCTCAGCCCATCCTGTGGGCGAGGCTGGTGGGACATGAAGTGCCAGGGATTGAACTGTGGTCCCTGTGCTAGCCTAAGCTTGGCTAAACAATCACTTTAGACCATTGAGCTATCTTGCCAGTCCTGTGGTTATATCCTTTTTCAAAAATGTATTTAGTGCAGAGTCTATAGGGTCTCACTACACAGATTGGATTCACAGCGATCTTCCTGTTTTCAGCCTCCCAAGCCCTGGGATTACAGGTGTGCACCACCATACTGTCTCAATGGTCTACTCTGTGAGCCCTGGGGGTGGGGCCAGCATGGCTCTCCAGGGATCAAACCCAGGTCCCTAAGCCTGGCTAAGCAGGCACTTTAGGGGGCTGGCGAAATAGCTCAGTGGTCTAAAGCACCTGCTTAGTGAAGCTTAGGCAACTGTAGGGACTGTGGTTTGATCCCTGGCACTACCTGCTGTGCCAGCCCCATCTCAAGGGTGGGCTGAACTGGCCATAACATAAATAAATAAAGTTAGAAAAAATAAGCAGACACTTCAGTCCACGGAGCTATCTAGCCAGCCCTCCTGTGATTGTATCTTGAGGAGGCAACAGCACACTATTGAACCAAGAGATGGAGAAAATTACCTCAGGGGATTATGCAAAAGAAAAAAAAAATCCTATTTCAGTTTTGTAATTGCTTTTTTTTTTTTTTTTTAATGTCAGTTCTACTATGTGGACTTACTTAAATGGGAAAACTCAAAAGATCTGTGCACTTGGTAAGGCATTTTCCTCTTGTCACCAAAGAGCTTCTTACTGTTGAGGAGGCAACGGAATCTCAAGTCATCTGGTTCTTTTGGTATCAGTTCTTATATGTGAGGGTAAGTGGCAGAAGGGCATGTGGGATTATGTAAACACATGCTGCTTTCCCTGAGACAAGGTAAAATGATACCGAAGGTCACTCTCAGCTTAAGTCTGATCAGTGAAAAAATAGGCTTTGCAAGAGCTGCTGAGATCTCTAAATGTGAGGAAGTAACCTCGCCTTTCCTATCTACATTACCTAAGATGGGAACCAGTTGAATAAGCTACAGTGATTGAAATCAACCTTTCTTCCTGTGTTTCCAGGATGTTAACTGGCTCTTGCCTTCAGAGGTGGTGTTTGCTAAAAATATGAACCATTCTAATTATTACAGGTCTTTAGATCATTTCTCATGTATATTAGTAACATATAAACCAATAGATGTACTTACTTATCATTGTAAAATGTAAACATAGTGTGGACAGGATGCCCATAAATTAGTTGTCAGTCATTTCTCCTCGTATTTGTTGAAGTAGTAACATTTGATGGGAAAGAAGGTGTGGAAATCTGGCCTGTGGCTAAACTATAAAACATCAGGCAGTAATGGACTGTAATTTCAGAGTCAGCTAAATCACAGCTGTAGGGTGACACAGCTTGGAGCATTCAAGACTTTTCAAAGACTGTCGAAAAATGAGACCAATCAAGGGATGAAGCTTTGAGATTCTTTGCTTCAGTCTAATGAGCAAGAATGTAGTTACTGTGGCAACAAAGCGAAGGCATACATTAGTTAGTACCATCCCAAAGGGAGGATGTAAAGTAATGAACCCCATTCTTCAAGCTGTTAGAGATTTGATGAGACTGGTCGGAAACTGAGATTAAAAACTCAGGGGCAAAGTCCACTCGCTGCCCATGCAAGAGCTGAAGAAGGCCAAAGCAGCCTAGGGGTTTAGCGAGTGCATCTAAAGAAACACTATTTTGCCCCTGTGGTGCCTTTTATCAAGTCAGTGGTCAGGGCCACAAATACCGAGTCATGTGCTCAAGACATTCAGGAAAGACAAATGTGGCCATTGCTTGATTTTCCAATGGCAGCCGCTCTGTCTGGAGGGAGATGGTATCTTGCTGTCATCTTAATTTGCATTTCCTTAATTGCAAATGATGTTGAGTGTTTCTCATGTGTTTACTGACCCTTCATACTTTCGAGAAGTACTTATGCATTTTGGTAGCCCACTTTTGATTGGGTCTTTTGTTTTGGGAGGCTGCAAAGTTTTTGAGCTGTGGGAAAAGAAGAACCTTTCTTCTTGAAGGGCGGCAATGTCAACTAGTACAACAACTATTCCTCAAAAAGTAACATTAGAAATTGCATTTGTTCTACCTATGCCGTTTTTAGGAAGGTATCTTCCCCAAAAAGTTAACGTTGTTTTACAGTCGTACATACGTAACATGCTTATAGCAACAAGAATTATAATAATAGCTAGATTTTGGGAAATAGCCTATGTGCTCACCTATAGATGAGTGGATAAAGAAAAGGCACTGCAGTTCTATGGTGCCATAAGGAAGAACAGACTTGAATCATTCATTCATAGATAAATAGATGCACCCTGAGGTCATCATATAGTACCAAGAGAGGTAAGTCAGACACAAACTTAAATATTACATGGTTTATCATAATAAAAACCCATAATAGCTGGGCGTGGTGGTGCACGCCTGTAATCCCAGCACTCGGGAGGCTGAGGCAGGAGGATTGGTGTGAGTTCGAGACCAGCCTGGGCTACAAAAGTGAGCTCAAGGCCAGCCTGAACTTCATACAAGACCCTGTCTCAAAAAAAGACAAAAAAACCCAAACAAACCCCATAACATAAATGAAGAGCAAAATCAAAGATAAATAGGAAGCAAGGAGTCCTTTCTCAACTGGCAAGAGAAACCAGAGATGAAGGGAAGGAGAGGAAAAGAAGGTAAGATGACAAAATCTTAAAATATTAAAAACTTGGGAATAGAAGTTTTTAAAATAAGAACAAGACCAGTCATTAGAAGGATCAGGGAGGAATGGGAGGAGCCAAGGATGAAAAAAAAAAAAAAAAGGATTGGGATGTGCTATGTACCAGCTTCCCATAATAAATATGATTAATATGTAATGCAGATGTATGCCAATAAAAATAATGAAACTATGAATAAGAAAAGGTTACAAAAGAAGATAAATGTGGCTCTGTTGCCTACCACATGAATCATGACTTTGTCTCCTGAAAAATTCAGGAATTTAAGTCTTGCTCAAAATGCCATGCATGGTGGCACATTCCTGTAATTCTACTACTCTGGAAGCAGAAGCAGAAAGATTGCCATGAGTTTGAGGCCATCCTGGGCTACACAGTAAGTACAAGGCCACCCCGAACAATGACGTAATGGGACCCTGTCTCAAAACAAATCAAAACCAAAGGAACAAAAATATTGGCAAAGATGGTAATGGAGAATAGTGGGCAAATATGAGAACTATAAATCATATTTACATGAATTGGAGGCAAGTGATTTGTTTTTCATCTTGTTTACTTATTAAAATACCTATTATTAAAATATATTATGATGGGGCTGGCGAGATAGCTCAGCAAACTAAGCACCTGCTTTGGCAAGTGCAGGGACCAGGAGTTCAATCCCCAGTCCCCTGTGCTATGCCAGCCCTGCCCCAGGGGCATGCTGAGCCAGTAAAGGAGGTTGGGCGTGGTGGCACGTGCCTGTATTCCCAGTCCTGGGCAGGCTGAAAACAGGAGGATCTATGCGTCTGAGCCGTGTGGTGAGGCCTTGCAATAATCACCAACCTATTTTTTGAGAAAATAAAATGATAGGATAGTTTAAAAATAAGATCATGGTACACCAGGCTAGTTACTTGGTAAAGTTGAGCATATATCAGCCATTGTAGTGATCACAGTAAAACCACATCCATGGAATTTCATTAATGAAGTTTGCAAGCTGGGGGTGATGGTACTGGCCTGTCATCCCAGCACTGGGAAGGCTGACACAGGAGGACTGCCAGAAATTCAAGGCCAGCTTGGGCTACATGGTGAGTTCAAGGCCAGCCTGAACTGCTGAGACCCTTCTCAAAAATACCTACCTACCCTACTGTGGAGTAGGGAATAAAATAAGACAAAGGACTTAATTTCTCATTCTAATGTAAGTTGCTCCTTTTGGCGTTTATGACAGTACTACCCCAGTCGTCCGAAGTGCTGAAGGCACTCTCTAAGAAAGAGAAAATTTGGAATATTCAACTTATCAAGATAAGAGAAAGAGTAGGTTGATAATGTTATACGAGGCGAATTTTCTTCTTTTCCTTTTAAATGAAAACAAAGCCAGGTGGGGGCTCTGAAGGGGGTCGGTCAATCCTGTTGGTTGATTGTTGGGGGGTCAGAATCCCAGGACTGGGGTTGAAACAGCAGCACTGATAAGTAAGCTTGTTTTGTTCAGTCCTGCCCACGAGAACAGCAATTACCAGATGTAATAGTGCTCGTCAGGGGTGGTTACTGCAAACCTTCTGCTGCTTCAGCATAATCACAACGACGGAAGTTGCCAGATGATTTCCTCGTGCGAGGCATCCACTCAGAATGCTAATCAGATGAGGGAAAGGGAGGGTGCATCCGCAGTCGAGAAGGCCTTTCCCACAGGAAGTGATGATGGGAAAGGAAAGGGAAGAGGAACATCTGACTACCTGTGTTACCGTTTCTGATGTGATTTGAGAAATGCTTCATTTTCTCTCCTGCCACCCTTGTGAAGAGTGCTTGAGGTGATCACAGCAGGGTGAAGACATTTCCGCCTTTGACATTTTGGAAGCATCAAAATACAGACCAAGGAAGCAAGGTCAGTGGTGGAAGTAGACCTTTCAACTCAGGCAAGGGGGGATTTTGAAAACAACCAACAGCAAAGCACCTTTCATCGATTTTCACAGTAGGAAAGTGCTCTAGAAAATAATCTCAGCCAGGTGTGGTGGCGCACGCCTATAATCTCAACACTTGGGAGGCTGAGGCAGGAGGATCGATGTGAGTTTGAGATCAGCCTGGGCTACAATAGTGAGCCCAAGGCCAACCTGAACTGCACAGTGAGACCCTGTCTCAAAAAGACAAAAAAAAAAAAAAAAGAAAGAAAGAAAGAAAGGAAAGAAGGAAGAAAGAAAAAGAAAGAAAGAAAGAAAGAAAGAAAGAAAGAAAGAAAGAAAGAAAGAATATAAAATAATTTCAATAGTGGAGATGTTGAGGCCCTTGTGGTCCAGCTGAACTGTACTGCCAGCTTCAGGAGTCAGCCTGAATCCTGTTTCAGTTTGTAAACCTGGTACTTCCTATGCCTCTCTCCCACCAGGTTGCACCCTTTGTTTTGACTTCTGAACGGGTGGGCGCTCTTTGGGTGCTCTTCCCACACCTCCTGTCTCTGTGGGATCCTAGAGCCAGGTGTGCTGAGTGCGTCCAGCACGGAGCTGCAAACAATCTCCACAGCCTATTGAGAGAAAGCGTCACTGCCCAGCAAGACAAGGGATCTGCGGTGGGCCAGAGTATGAGGGCCCTTCAGATGTTTGGCAAGAAGAGTTGGATGACAGTAGAATGGGTGATTTGTTCAAGCACTGTGATTGTTACTATATCTTCTAGAAGTTCACATGCCTCCAGATTATTTTTAGCGCTTTCCCACTGATTTTACAGCCAAGCTGTTTGCCTATCTCTTTGAACTGTCGAATGACTTTTTAGCCAAAACATCTATGTCATTAATGCTAAAGACTTGTCAGCAGGTGATTTCTTCAAGCAGGGGCCAGGGACCTTCAGTGGCTTCAGGCCCTAGGGTAATTCCTGGCTCAGAAAGTGCTCAGCCAGTATTTATTGGTGACTAGTTAGAAGAAAAATAAAGCATTTATTGCATATGCTGGTAATGTTCAAAAGTGGCTGTTTACACCCAACCTCTAGTGTGTGTGCTGTAATAAAGATCACCTATAGAGGCACTTTCCAGATATTTTTAACATTTGAATCACCTAATAATTGAAAAAAAACTTTATATCATTGTAAACAATAATGTAGTTGGAATCCTATCTTTAAAGTATTACCTGTAGGAATCTTTAGGCCATCTTTAAATATTTAACTGATAAAATAAAAAGGTGCCTGTTCGTGCATAGATCTCCTAGAATATTCTTGTTTATATCTTTTGGGATTCATTGAGATTATAGTAATTATATATTTTATATTTTTTATGTGGCAGCTTCTCTCTCATGTCATATGGCAAGATTTCCCAGGCCTATTGTAGGCAATTCCTGTCTCAGACCTGTAATGAGCCATTTTAAAGAGTGTAATTTTGCTTAGTGAGATTCAGTGTGTCAGAGCCACAGTCTACGTAATAAGGGTTTTCCATGCACTTTGTCAGTGGGGGTAAAGCTGGGAGTGGGTTAAAATGTAAGCAGAGATAGTATGTACATGCATACATATGTGCTTGCATATGTGTAATTGTCTTAGTTACTTTTTACTCGTTGCTGGGACAAATACCCAACACCCAAGATGAAGGAAGGAAAGGTTTATTTAGCTCACAGTTTGTGGAGGTTTCAGTCCATATTCAGCTGTCCCAAGGCTGAGTGGAACAGGGCAGAGAGCATCGAGTTCATGGCGGTGGAACAGCAACAAAACGGTGGCAGACGTAGCCAACCAAACAGGGCAGCAGCAGAGAGCAACAGCTACAGCTTGCGTCTGCCTCTCTGTTACTCTTTCTATTATATTCAGGCTCTCCGCCTTAGGATATCCGCCCTAGACCACACCCATAGTCTCAGCCTTACTCAGACTGATAATCCCATCAATACTATAACACAATCCCAGGGATCACAAATCGAGTCTCAGTCTATAGAAGCCATGCCCCATGACTGCATGAGGCTTTGGGGGGACAACTGGACAGAAACCATAACAGTAATGCATTCTGATTTCATGTGATACTTCTAGTTCAAATATAAAATCGCAGAGTGTGGCAAATTAACTAATGGTCAACTGGTACACTCAGCTGAACTTCTGGGTAGGGAAGGCCCACCTGAGGATCGATGCCCACTGTGTAAGAGGAGAATTGGAAGAAAGGTAGTTATGCTGCTATTGACTCTCCCAGAGAAGCTTGTCATGCTGGTTTTCCTGATATGAACTCAGCTGTTCTAATGGCTGGACGAGCTTAGGTTCTTGCTATCACTGAGGATGGCTGGTGTTCTCTTGGCGCAAGCTTTGCTCCTGACCTGAATGTTACTTCTTGGCTCCAGTGCAGGTCCTTAAGCTTGCTGGTACAGAGCCTTCATCTTGCTGGTGCAGACTTTCTAGCTTCTGCCACTAACCTTGGGGCCTTCGTTTGATGAAAACTTGCATGAGACATTGTTCTGTGCTCTGGGCTTCCAGCTGGACCCACGAAGGACATTGCAAGGGACTCTAGGACCTTGGCTGGATTCTTTGGTTCTCCATTGCATGGACAGATCACTTGAAAGTCTACTTCATTTGACTTTTTGGGTGAATATTGCAAAATAATACTACAAACTGTGTGTCCTGTATTAAATCTATTCCCTTGAAAACTCTACCACAATAGAGGGTTTTCATTGAAGATTTTGTTATAGCCGTATCCCCCTTATGTCACTCTAATACACTTGATCATATGGACATAGGGATGATAGCACATCTCAGAATAACTCATTTACTTGACCCCAGGATAAAAATCTCAGAATAATGCTGCTGTCATGAGGGTACTCCTCAAGTAACTTTTCTGTTTGCTTTTCTGCACTTGTGGCCTATGATTTGAGAGCACTGAGCCATCACGTGCTGTGCCCTCTTACCATCTGCATTCCATTTTCCTTTCATAAGGACCCATCTCTGTGTCGTTTACCACTGGTCTTAACTTTCATTCTTTAGCTATTTTGACTGCCTGAAGCTTCTTCCTTAGTAAAGTCCTCAGAAGTGGCTCAAGGGAATACTGTCCTTTGAGTTCTTACATGTTGCTCTGTCCTTTATGCTTGGAAAGAATTCACAATCCTTGACTGCTTTTCTTGAGAATATTATTACTCTGTTTCTGAATAAATTGTTGCTTTTAAAAGCTGGTTTCAATTTTTTCCCCTGTGAGTCACTAATCTTTTTTTGTTGTCGTTGTTGTTAGTATACTCAGATTTTTCCTTTTTCTTTATGGTTTAGAAATAAACTGGGACATAGGGGTAGAGAGCCAAGACGTCTCTGAAGGCAGCGGTCACACATACTTAACACTACCCAAAGGCAGCAGGAGACGGAGCTCTGAAGTTAGAAACGCTGCTGTGAATGACGCTTCCTCCTAAAAGTTTAGGTAAATTAAAGTCATTTTTTAAAGCCGCAAAAACCTACATAAAGAGAAAATACATAGAAGACCAAGGAGCTGAATGGCCTGTCTATAGATAGCACAGTAAATAAAAAACTACAACATGCCCACACAACATTAAACACACAGAAGACTGAAAGTATAGCCTACTGTTGTCAAAACAAACTAAAAATTATCAAGGAAATGATACAAGATAGGAGAGAGTACAGCTTGAATAAAAATAGGAAAACCTCAGCCATGAATTGACATCTAAAGAAAGCTTTGGAAAGAAAAGAAAAATGCTTCCAAATAAGAATAAATTGGAATGAACACAAGAGTGGAGAAGAAATACAACAGAGAGTGCCTTAAAGAGAAATAGAAAGTGAATGTTAAGGACATTTGAAAGATAGTCAAAGGTGATCTAACACATGACTAATTGGAGCCTTTGAATGAGTAATTCACCCCCCCCCTCAACTGGATGAAGAATGACCTCATTCAATTCATAAAAGCCCTGAAACATTGGCCTCTCAGGCAAGGGGAAGCTCCCGCACACTGCCTTTGGACTTCTCAGCACCATTAGCTCTCCTGCATTTCTAGGTGCAGCCCACATTTGAACTTGTTGGTCTCCTTACTTATAAGAACCAATTTTTATATATAACCTCACTCTCTTCTCTGTGTGTATGTCTGTCTTCTCTCTCTCTCTCTCTCTCTCTCTCTCTCTCTCTCTCTCTCCTTTCTCTCCCTCACCTTTCTGTCTCCTCTCCTCCCTTCTCCTCTCCTCTCTTCTCCTCCTCCCCTCCTCCTCCTTCCTCTCTCTCTCTGACAACGCTGAATGTCAGTGGTGCGACCGTTTCTTTTGTCTCAATGCTGTAAAAGTGATTCACAGTGACCACAAATAACTAAGGGTGACTGTTTAATTACCTCTTTGCTGTTGCACAAAAGCTTACTGTGAAGCTTTTCCTGTCATGGAGTCCACAGAGCGTTTACCTGCTGGCAGCACAGGCAGGATGTCTATGAAACAAGCAAATGTGTCCATGAGGGCTTCTCAGAGAGCAGTGGCTCCCAGTGCTTTTGGGATGCTCTCCTTGGGCACCGTGACGTTGCCCGAAGGCAGCTGTGGCTGGGGAGCCCGTGCAGTATCCCTGCTGTTACTTTCCGTCCTTGCCTTTATGAGTGAATGACTTTGTTCTAGTGAACAAATTGAGACAACATGGGAGAATTCTACCTTTTTGGTTAGTGATTGATAAGAGAATTATAAATTTAACAGTGTACATCATAATTTGGAAAATTGCAAGGCAAGTACTTTTTAAGTGTTCTCACCACAAGACATGATGGAGAGTGTATGTTAAATATCTTGACATAACCATTTTAAAATGTATACATGTATTAAAACACGTATATATAAATGCACAATTTTAGAAAGCACTCTAAATCAAGTTCTGTTTACAAAAGAAATAATTGTGCTGGGCCCATAGGACCTATGGTCTAGCGAGGAGGACAGAAAACAGGAAAAAGAAAATTTCAGATGGAGTAAGAGCCCGGAAGAGACATGGGAGATAAGAGGACAGCAGTTAGCTGGTGACTGGATGCCAGGGGCTGAGGACGGGCACACAGTGGGCCCTTGCCATATGACTTCAATTCGTTCACAAGGTGTGGTTGTAACTCAAGTTGATTGTAAGCCAAGACTATTTTTCCCTTAAAAAAAAAAAAAAACGATGGAAATACCCATCATGAGTTCCCAGACTCCCAAGGGGGTTGCATAATGTGTGGAATTTACCAGAAACTCCAATAATTTTTTACTGTATTCACCAAAAAGTTATGAAATATTCCTAGTTAATTAGAAATAATAATTTCATACTATATTTGCCATTTAAGTTGAAATCCTTGGGTTACAGGAAGGGAGGTTGCAATGGAAGGTGACTAGTGTTGGGAAGGAGGGTCCCCTGCCATCAAAGCATCAGGAATCTAGTTTTCTTACGTCCTTCGCTCCTTGGAAGAGTCTGTAGCTCACTAGCACCCGCTTCTGGCTTACTAGGTCACAACTTTTTCAGAACTAAAAATAGGCCTGAGGTTGTGTGTTTCTGTCTTTGCTTTAATATTTTTCTGTGGTATGATATGACATTGTCATTAAGCAAGTGAATGTAACCATAGGCCTTTTCTCTGTCTGGTTGGGGCTTCTCTACAAATGCTTATGGGTAGCCCTGTCCAGTTTTTCAATACTTCGTTTATTCCAGTAGAACTTTGCTGCACTAATTACTAACACCCCACCACTTCTTCAAAAAGCTCCTTGGCTGCCATTCTCCGCTGCATGGCTGGAACTTGCTGAGGTTTCTTTACAGATGTTTCCTCTGAGTGTTCCTCCACCTGTTCCTCAATATCACCTCTGTCTACTTGCAAACCTCTGCTATCTTGACATCATCAGTCCCCGGCTCAGGTGAAGGCACATGGTCCCTTCCACAGGGGAGGACCCCTTCAAATTCTCTCTCTATAATTTCAGGCCATACTTTCTTTCAGGCAGATCTCAGTGTCCTTTAGAGATACATTGCCTCAGGATTTCTCAATTAATGCCACACAGGAAAGGATGGTGTAATGTTCCCTCCAGAGCTTGTGAAGGGTTTAATCTATATCTGAGACCATCAGTAAGCACTTTGGTATATAGCGTCACCATTCCTGGTAAAGCTAGGGACCGCAGTTCTCACTTTAAAGTGGTAAAATTGCCCTTTACTGGACCTAAATGTTTCATCATTATCATTTGTTGATGGATTATTCTTTATAAGAATTGTATTCGTAGCCTGAGCTCTTTCACACATTACAGACTCAGCAGGCTGAGTTTGTCTGACACTGTTGATTGTGAGTAACAATTAATTTGGGCAACACCTGTAGCAACACTAGCTTCTTTGTACAGGTATTTTCTCCATACGGTTGTCAAAAATGGCAGATTTGGACATGCTGTACATATAAGCAAGATCAGTCACACTATTGTTATTGTCATATTTCTCCACAGTAGCCTTCTCTTTTGATAGTGACTGATTTATCTTCCTTTCCTTCCTTTATTTCCTAGCTTTTTTGGGGGGGGCATTTTGTTAGTAACAATCATAGTGATCATAGAAAATACTGACTGAAATCATATCCACAAACATATGCATCTGGGCTCACACTGATGTTTAGATATGCTTATATACGCTTTTCTGGCATTGGGAGTGCTTGTTTACAACCGCACAAGCAACTGGCCTTTGGGTTGTAACTCAATACTTTGGTCATAAGTTAAACCTAAAATTCCAGTCATAACCCACATTGTTCATAAATGAGTCTAGTCTACCTTTAGAGTCTACCGTATTTAATCTTAATGAAGGCACCACTTAAACTGAAATCTAATGACAGAAAGGATCAAAGATCTGAGTATGTGGCCTTAGAAACTGAAGAAAAGCAGGCCCAGAAGCCCAGACAGCAGACTGAGTGCAGATTGTCCAAGCCATTGCCTGCTGGGGGAGGGTGCTCAGGGGTCTTCTAGATAATGTAGGGTCTGATCAAATGGAAACCTTAGTTCACCAACTTTATTTTTTCCATGATTCTGGTTGCAAATCAAGTTGGTAGAGAACCAAATCCAATTCAGTGGTTAGGGTCAGCATTGACCTTATGGGGAAAATTTGGTACAGTTCTCGCCCACCTTGGTTGGTGACCAGACTCAGCAGAGAGAATTGAGCTCATGTGCCGAGGACAGGGAAGCCTGCGTCCAGGCACAAGCCCACTGGGCATTGGCATCCACGTGGCCCTGATTATTTCATGGTCCCTTGGGAAGGTGGGTGGAGTGGGTTCGGGGACAGGACAGAAGTGGGCCAGTCGTACAGAGGCTCAGGCATGAGATGAAGAGGAGTTAGCCTCAGGCTGCGCTGCCAGAGATGGGAGGGGCAGTCAGCCACTCACATGGGTGTGTGGCCTCCGCAGCAGTTTTACCAGAGTTACTGGAAGTGTATTCTTAAGTTAAGCAATAGGAAAACAAATATATGGAACCATCTTAATTTGAAACCACAGATTATTTAGGAAGGAGTAAGAGAGCAAGTCTAGGGTTCTCTTCAGAAATTATTCTGGTCACCTACCCGTGTTTGTTGAGCATCTGTAGACTGCGTGGCATTGTTGAAAGTGAAGTGAGTGGGAATATCAAATAGCAACCAGTATTGATCACAAATCTGGACCTTCCCTTCAACACCAATTCCATGTTATGCAGCTCTTCTGGGAAGTTCAGAAATGGAGTAAGTTGATAGCCTTTCTAAACATCACTTGGCTTCCATCTTTTCTGGTAATCTGCATCTTCTCCCTTAAATCCAGGTGAATATGGCTGCACTGGAACAGGAGTATAAAGCTAATATGGAGCAGAATTAGTGTCAAGGGACCTGGCTCCAAGGCACGAGTTAGATAAACCTCAAAATAGTATTGTCATAAAATGATTTCACTTATGAGATGGAACCGTAGGGTGAGACTAGAGGGCCTGCTGGGTTAGAGCGAGGCCCTGGCGTTTTATTGTTCGGGTGCTCTTGTTGAAATCTGCTTCCTTCTGGTATTTATGTAAGGATTTTTTATGTATACTGTAATCTCTTTAAAAAACCTCCTTCATGGAGCTCCCAAGATGATGCCACTGTGTAAACTGCCTGGATCTTCGTGGTGTGATTTTTTTTGTTGAGGTGCTTTTTTTTTTTTTTTTAAAGCTTAATAATTTATATT
>PVJA010018327.1:0-40165 GCA_004027025.1 Myocastor coypus | reverse complement strand
GTCCTGAGATTGCCTCCTACTCCTTGTTGTTATCATTTTGTATGGAAGCGACCTCTGCACTTTGGTGGTGTTATGCTGTGTCTATGGGCGTTTGGTCTGGAGACTCCAAGGTGGTTCTTCTACAGAGGTTCCTGACTCTTGTGTTGGGGCTCTGGCTGCTAGCTTTTGTGAATCCTGGCGGATGTGGTCTGTAGGTGGACGTGGAGCTTTGGGATTGAGTAGTCCTGGTAGGCTCGTGGACCAGATTGGTTGCCAAACGGGCTATTTGATGGCTTTGGTGCTGTAGTTTGGGCTGGAGGGGTTCAAAAAAAAAAAAAAAAAAAGGGGGCGGGGCGGGGAAAGGGAAGGCAGGCCAAGAATCTTGACCCAGACGGCACGCGGGCTCAGCTCCAAGTGGTGCGATTTGGGTCTGGGCTGCAACAGGAAGTTCAGTGATATGAAATCTTAGCATTGTTCTAGGTTGTATTTGTCAAAAGACCAATGCTATTGAATAGTTTTTTCATAATTATTTGCAACTTGTACTTCTTCTTCTGAGAAGTTTCTCTGTGTTTCAGATATCTATATTTAGATTTTAAATTTAGACAGAATCTTTTGCAATTTTTAGTTCTTTATATATTTTAAGTACATTAATCCTGTGTCTGAGAAAAAACAGGTAAAATATTTTCTCATTCATGGTTTGTCTTTCCATTGTGCTGGTAGTTTATTTTGCTGTGGAAAAGCTTTTTAATATAATGATACTCCAGTTCTTGATTCTTTGTAATATTTCCACAATAGTCTAGGTTTTACTCATAACATCTTTGCCTAGACCTATGACTTCATGAGTTCTACCTATTTTCTTCAAGCAGATTTATTTTTCATTTTAATGTTTGGATCTTTTATCTATCTTTATTTTAGTTTAGTGCATGATAACAGGAATGAGTCCAGGTTTAGTCATTGGCATGTGGAAAGCCTTTTTTTCCAGCATCACTTAGCTTTATTTCAGTGAAGGTAGTTGGCCTCTTTGTCAAACATAATGTGGCTGGTTGTGTTTGTAGTTGTTCTCCAGTTTTAAATCTGTTCTACTGATCCTCTGGTCTCTTTTTTTTTCCCAGTCCCATACTGTTTGTGTCACAGTAGTTTTGTAGTGTAATTTCAAGTCAGGGATTGTGATGCTTCTTGCCTGGCCTTTCATTGCCTAGAACTGCTTTTGCTTTTCTAGATCTCTTCTAGTGCCAAATGACGTTTAGGATTTTTTCTTTTTTCTTTCTTTTTTTTAATATTTCTTTTTTTTTATTGTATCTTGGGCCAAGACAGTGCAACAGGTGAACCAGACCCGAGATGGTGTGCCCAGCATTTGGGGCCCAGGATTGAACTCAGGTCCTTGTACTTGCCAGATTGGTGCTTATTTCTCTGAGCTATCTTGCCAGGCCCCAGGATGTTTTCTTTAATTTTGTGAAGTATGTTAATGGCGTTTTCATTGGGGTTACATTACAAGTTTTGGAAGTATGACCATTTTCACTATGTGAAGTCTACCAATCCGAGAATAAGAGATACCTTTCTGTTTCCTGACATCTTCATTGTTTTCCTTTTTTAGAGTATTGTAGCTCTTTATCTTTTACTTTCATGTTTAGATTGATTCCTAAGAACTTAATTATTTTATGTTGTCATGAAAGGTATTGTTTCCCTAAATTCTCTCTCAGTGAGTTTGTTTATGAGTAGGAATGTTATCGATTTTTTTATGCTGCCTTTGTGTCTCGCTATGCCACCTAATTTGGTTATGAGATTATGTACTCTTCTGTGGAGTTTTTGAAGTCTTTTGTGTACATTATTATGTTATCTTCAAAATAATAATTTAATGTCTTCATTGACTACACTTATTCATTTTCTTTCTTTCTTTCTTTCTCTTGTTAATTGCTGTGCCTAATATTTCTAGAACAATATTGAGTAAGAGTATTGACAGTAGATATCCTTGTTTTGTTCCTGATTTTAGAATGGTAAGTCTCAGTTTTGACAATTTAGTATGATGTTGGCTGTTAATTTGTCATATATGGATTTTATCAGACTGGGATAAAGACTATTTCAATATTCAGTAGGATTTTTTAAAAATGATAAATGGATGCTGAAGATTTTAAAAATTCTTTTGGGCTGAGATTATCAAGTGGTTTTTCTCCCTCCTTCTGTTAATATTTTGTATTATATTTATTGATTTATATGTGTTAAACTATCCCTTCATCCTTGCAGTGAATAATACTTGGTCATGGTACATGATATTTTTTGATGTTTTACTGTTTTTTTCCCAAATATCTTATTGAGAATTTTTGTGTCTATGTTCTATAGTGAGACTGGGTTGTATTTCTATATTTTTGGTATTTCTATATTTTTGAATCCTTCTCTGGTTTTTGGGTCACAATTATGTTTGCTTCTAGGAATGCATTTGGGAGTATTTCTTCTCTTTCAATTTCTTTATATTGTTTGAGGAGTATTAATATTAAATCTAGAAATTTTCTGGAATTCAGCAGGAAATTTGACAGAATGTGGGATTTTCACTGTCTTTTGTTTATTTCTTCTTCAATTTCATTTACTGATATTGGATTGTTTAAAATTTTTATATCTTCCTGATTCAGCTTTGGAAATTCATATGTGTCTAGAAATTTGTGCATTTGCTCTGAATTTTCCATCCTATTGAATACAGGATTTCTCTCCTTTCTTTTCTTATTGCAAAGATTTGAGGCATCTATCTATCTATCTATCTATCTATCTATCTATCTATCTATCTATCTACTATTTATCATTTATTTGTTTAGAAGGTTGGCTAAGGGTTTGTCCATTATATCTTTCAAAGAATTGACTATTTGATTCATAGATTTTTTTTTTTATTTTAGGGAAGTGTCTACAGGGTGTTTAGGGTCTTAATACTAGATCAGACTCATAATGATATGCCTGTTTACAGCCTTTCAAGAGCTGGGATTACAGGCATGTGCTACCATGGCAAGTCTCAATTGCTATCTCAGTGTTCCCTGGGGATGGGACTGGCACAGCAGGCCTGTATTGACTTACTTTTGGTATTGTTTTCTTAATTTCAATTGCTGTACTTTCTGCTTTGACTTTTTAAATTTCCTCCCCAGTAATTTTTTTTTTTTTTTGGTGTTGTTTAAAATTTTCTTATTTTGCTACAATTTTAATATTCAAAATTAGGTTATTTATTTGAGCTTGCTTCATTTTTCTGATGTGGAGATTCAGTACTATAAATTTCCTTCATAGGACTGTTTCTATTCTGTCTTTTAAGTTCTGGTATGTCATATTAGCATCCATTCTTCATTTGTAGAAGTTGTATAGTTTCTTTTTCAGTTTTATCCTTGACCCATTGGTTGTTCAAGGGGTATTTTTTTTAAATTTTATTTATTTATTTTTTTCTTGTTTCAGAACCTTTATTTGTTTATTCACTCATTTTTATGGCCGGCTCAGCCCGCCCTGAGGGCAGGGCTGGTGCAGCATGTGGTACCGGGGATTGAACCGCGGACCCTGAAGCCACCCAAGTTTCCCCAAGCAGGCGCTTTAGACCACTGAGCCATCTCTCTGGGCCCCAAGGGGTATTGTTTAATCTCCATAGTTTTTCAGTTTCGTTTGCCCTTGATTTTCAATTTAATTTCACTATGTTCTTGTAATTTGCATGGGATAATTCCAATTCCTTTGCATGTACTTAGGGATGTCCCATGAGCTACTATGTAGTCTGTTTTGGAGAAAGTCCCACCTGCTACTGAGAAGAATGTCCATTCTATAAATATAGATCCATGTGTTTAAAGGTTTGCTTCAGCTGTGATATTTCTTTGTGATTTGTTTCAGTTGATCTAGTTGTGACATGATGGTGTTGAGATTCCCTATTATAGTTACATTAGTGTTTATCTGTTTTTTAAATCTATTGTATGTATAGCAGTATAATTTATGACAGTTAAATCTTGGATATAGCTTATAAGCCCTTCGCTGGATAAATGTATAAAGAAAATGTGATTTTGATATACAATGGAATAGCATCTCATATAAAGAAGGATAAGCTTGAGATATTTTTCGGTAAATGGTTCTACCTTGGGAACATAATTTTAAATGAAAGAAATAAAATACACATGACTAAAGCTTGTATTGTTTCTTTTGTGAAAAATGGAAGCACAAGTAAGGCTCAAAGTGGGAGACATGTGTTGGGAAATAGTATTCACATGGGAAGGAGAACAGGGGTGGGGAGGAAAGATAAAGAAGGAAACAGGGATAAGAAAAGTGAAAGAGAGTGGAAGGAAAACAAAAGAAAAATGTTTTGTAAGTCATGAGGGGAAGAAGAACTGAAGGGATAGGAGGAGAATGTGAAAAAAGAATGTATTATATATCAACTATTAAAAATGATTTTCAGATAAATGTTACATTGGAAAGCACCTCCACCACCAATATTGCTACTAGTCCTACAGCAAATTGAAATGAAAACAGTGCCTCAGCAAGGCATCTGTAATCTCACACTTGTTTCATCACTCCTCACAACTGCTATGAATGTAAATGTCCCAAATATCCAACAGCAGATGAATGGATAAAGACAACTTTGTATATAAATGAGATACTACCTTGTCACTAAAAGGAGGAAGCCCTTCATTCATGACATCATAAGTAAACTTGAAGAACCTTATGTGAAATGTAATGTTAGATACAGAAAAACAAGTACTATGTAGTACACAAATATGTAGACTTTATAAAGAAAGGTTCACCTCATAGAAGTAGAGAAAAATATAGTGGTTACCAGAGGCTAGAGGAGGCAGGAGGTAGAGAGTTTTGGGAACACACTGGTTACAAGGTACACAATTATAGAGAAAGGGGAGAAGTATTGGTGCTCTATTGCACACCAGTGTGACTAGAGCAAATGATAGGTTGTGTTTCAAAATAACTATGAGTGTGTTTGTGAATGCTCTCCCTGTGAAGAAATGATGACCGTAGCACATGGTAGATGTGCTACTAACCCTGGTTTGATCATGGTAACCTGTACATGTCTATAGAAGCATCACATTAGGTAAGCAGTCTGTATTGATTATAAAACCAAACTTCTTCTAAACTGGTAAAACAGCCTCTATAGTTAACAGTTAACAGTATTATTTATAGATAGAAGTTTTAGATACTTGCTTATGTTATGTTAAAATCTTCAAATTCATATGAAGACCTTTTGAATAACAGCGTTATTTTTGGTCTGTGCGTGGTTCATAAAAGGCCTCTCTAAGTAACAGAACCTGAGTCAATAGAAAAGACTGCCCAAAGCAATATCCCAGAGTTAGATTCAGTCCTCAGTAGCCTAACTGTGGAAAACTTATTAGTATGTAGGTGATATTTATCTTTATTTGACAACATAGTGGTACTAGTGAAGATGATTTCTGGCTGTTTCTTAAAACCTGAGGTAAGACACATAAAAGGCACATTTCACCATTTTAACATACATGAATCAATGACATTTATTCTATCAACAGTATTGTACAACAATAATGACACCACTCTAGTTAAATTCTTTTTCTAATCTCACTGAAATTGTTTTTTGGGAATCAGGAATAAGATAAAAAAATCCATTCTGACCACCCCTTTTGAACATCATAATTGAAATTTTAGCTAGAATTATTGGCAAGAGAAATAATCATAACAATATAAAAAGAAATATACTGGCAGATAATACAATCTTGTACTTAAAAGACCTCAGCGATTCCATCAAAAGATATAATAATAGAGTTTGGTAAAGTTGAGAATCAAAACCCTTTGTTAAATATATGTTATTGATAATTTAATCTGGACTTATGGATATTTTTTGTTTTCTTGTCTTCATCCCTTGAATTCTGATTAATTAGAAACAACTGGCTTTTGTAAATATTGAATACTATTTGACTCAACAGCCAGACTCGATGTGTGAGTGAGACCACACAGGGTCTTCTGGATACTCATTTAACCCAGCAACCAGGCCCAGGATGTGAGTGGGACAGCCCTTGCTCTGCTAGAAACTCATTAGACCCAGCAAGCAGACATGGCATGTGAGTGGAACTTAATCCATCAGATAGGCCCAGAGTGGAAAACTGCAGCAGAACTCCCTGCAGAGAGGCTACAGACAAGACCCACCCAGATGATCCAGGAGTAGAACATCTTTCCAGAACATCAAATAGGTTCACTTCAAAGGGCTGCAGCAGGAAGAAGTGGATCTCAGCAGTCAGACCCAAGCCATACCAATCTGGATGAGTTTAAACTTGGAAGATCCAGATCTGGTGCTAAGGTGCTAAGGTGCTAAGGTGCTAAGGTAAGAACTCTACCAAGGGTCAGAAGGCAGAGCTATACAAAATGACAAAGAAGGAACAAAATGCACACTCAGGCCCAGAGCCCACCCAGAACAAATACAGGAGACAATAGCATAGAAGAAATTGGAACTCATACACCTGAAATGTGTGAAATAGTAGTATCTGAAGTAAAGAAACAACTACAGAAAAGTTTAGAGTAAATAAGATTAGAAATAATTTCTGAAATAAAAAATGAAATGATAACTATAATGAGAAAAGTACTAAGTGTTTGTAAAGCAGACACTGATAAAAAATAGAGGAGAGTAGAAAAATGATGGAATCTTTGAGCGAGCAATATAGGGAAGTAACAGAATGCATGAAGCAGATTCAAAGTGCTATACAGGAACTTAAAACCTCAATCACAAGCTGGCAAAACTGTTTCAATGAAAGTGAATATAGACTTTCAGATTTTTTTTTTTATGGCCGGCTCAGCCTGCCCTGGGGGTGGGGCTGGTGCAGCATGTGGTGCCAGGGACCAAACCGTGGTTCCTGTGGTTGTCTAAGCTTTCCTAAGCAGGTGCTCTAGACGGCTGAGCCATCTCACCAGCCCTGAATTTCAGATCTTAAAGACACCATTGCAGCTAGTGAAAAGTTAAGAAAAAGGTCTCTTAAAAACAAGTAGAATGTAGGAAAAAAATAATTCAACATCTGCAAGACAATGCAAAGATGAACAAAGTAAGACTAATAGACATCAAGAAGGTTTCAATACAAATGATATAAAAAGAATTTGGGCAGAAGTAATAGCAGTAATAGTGGAAACCTTCCGAAATATGGGGAAACAATTTGACTTTCAGGTAACCAAAGCATACAGAATTCCAAATAACATAAACCCAATTAAAACCACACCCAGACATTTAATAATCAAGATCCCAGAAATACAGCAGAGGAAGAGTACACTAAAAGTGCTGGATAAAGGAAACAAATCACATTTGAGGGAAAGCTCAGCAAAATAATGGCAGATTTCTCTTCACAAACCATCAAGTCAAGAAGAGAATGGAGCAAAGCACTACGTCTTGCAGGAAAAGAAATTCCAACCCAGACTGATATACCCTGTGAAACACTCTTTCAAGTTCAATGGAGAAGTGAAATACTTTCAGGACAAAGAACAACTAAAGAATTTCATGATGACAAAGCCAACTCTACACAGTGTACTAAAAGATATTCTGCAGAGGGATCAAAATGACAACTCATGAAGGAGAATGGAAAGAACCCACCAAGTAGGGCAAACAATTAAACACAGGAGAAAAAAAAGGTATACAACAGCAGTCTTTCAGCTATTCTTTTGTATACACCTGCAAAGTATTTCCATCAGCATATTCTACAGATGAACTTCTCCTGCACCCTATGGGTCATGATTCTGTCTGGGACTACATGGTAGATATCAAGAAAGTAGCAGTAGCTCTGTCTCACAAATGACACCTGGCCACCAGTAAGCTTTATAGACACTGTCCATGTCCACGACATAGTAGAATTTTGTATGCTATCCTATCACCAAACTGTTAGAAGTTCTGGTCATACATTTGCCATTCTAGTCTTTATGTTATATTTTATTCTAGTAATTCTTTACCACCATGGGAACATTTTCTCAGTTGATATTTTTATGTATATTAACCTATTCAAATACTATGTGAGTACTCTGAATTGCTTGCACATTTGTACATATGATACATAACATTCTGGCCTGTAAGTTGGACTTACAATTTGATTTGAATTCTGGAATAGTTCTGAAGTATTTAACTAAAAATTAATTAACTAATATTTAATTAAGGGGCCTGGCGGGATGGCTCAGTGGTCTAAAGTGCCTGCTTGGGAAAGCGTGGGCTGCTTCAGGGACTGCGGTTCGATCCCCGGCACCACATGCTGCACCAGCCCTGCCCTCAGGACAGGCTGACCCGGCCATAAAAATGAGTGAATAAACAAATAAAGGTTCGGAAACAAGAAAAAAAAAAATAAATAAAATAAAAAATTCCTAAAAAATATTTAATTAATTTTTTCAATATTGTTTAATTATAAGTTTTGTTTTATGATTCATATTGTATCTTTTAAAAACTTTTATTAATTTTGATAAAAAAGAAATAACAATGTGACAGTTTCAAAACACGTTAGTAGGAGAGCCACAATAATTAATGCAGTATGTATTGTTGTCTTCATAGTAGTTGGTCAGAGTACAAGATGCAGACATTATAACTTTTCTAAACACTATTAGTGCAAATATTTCTCACTGAACTAAGAAAGTAGTTGTATGTATAGTCCAATAGTTCATAATAGTAATGCAGAACTGGCAATGTTGGAAGCTTCATACTGTATCTTTGACTTACAATCTACTTATAGACATGGTATATTTTTTCCTAGCATTAGAAACTTTAAAAAGAAGAGAAAAAATATATTTATATACAAGAGAGTTAGGATAGATATACAGCTCCTTATTCTTAGTTCATTGAGAACAAAAGTTTGTACTGATATTGTTTAGACAAGATATCAGGTCTGCATTTTGTCCTCTGAATAACTGCTATGAAGACAACAATATGCATTGTATTAATTATTGTAGCCATCCTACTAACTAGTTTTGAAACTGTTTCATTGCTGTTTTATCTTTTATTTTCATTAAAATGAATGAAAATATATAAATATTGAATCCTATTATCTATGAATATAATGTGTGTATATATTAATATATGTATATGTATACATGTATATGTCTGTATATATATTTGTATATATATATATTTCTTTTTAAGTTCTCATCAATGTTTAACAGTTTCGGATTTGTCTATATTTCATATATTTGATTTGCTTACTATAAATGGAACCTTAAGAATTTTCATTTTGCATTGAAATATGTAGAGATAAAACTGAGTTTCTACTTTCATCCTGTGTCATACATATTGCTGAACTCATTATTTTCAGCAGCTGGTAGTTTGGGATTTTCTATGTAGGTGACCTTTCTTTTGCAAATAGTGACAGTCCTGTGGTGCGCTTATGTGTTATTAACAACTTGCTCTCCATGGAGCTTACCCTCCTGACTTAAGTGACAATATGCCAAATTGAGAAGCTGAGGCTTTGAATTACTCTGTAAATGTAGAACATCTTAGCATAGTATTGCAATCCATGAGTTGGAAGAGACAGCACAATGAGCCCTGGGCCTGCAGCATCCACGCACAGTGAGGCAACTTACAAGTCTTGGTGCAAAAAGTAGAAAATGTTCAGGTCCTAGTGATATCAATGTACTGGGGAGAGAGAACCTGGAGAGATTAAGCCAGATATCATTTGTTTGGAAGAATGTGAAATGAGAAAACCTGCACACCTGGAGCCTTTTCACTTGGTAGTAGAGGGAAAATGGAAAGAAATGGGTAGAATCATTTTCAGTACTTCATGGGACATGAAGTTGTAGTGGAATCTTCTAGAAGGTAATAATAATAACAACAACAACAACAACAACAACAATATAATCTTTCCAAATTATCATGTAGAAGTAGAAGTTTTTAACCCTAAATGTTATTTCAGGGTCTAAGAATATAGCAGCAAAGCACTTTCCTGACAATTATGTGGTTACGAGTTCGATGCCGGGTAAACGTGTGTGTGTGTGTGTGTGTGTGTGTGTGTGTGTGTGTGTGTGTGTATCTGTATGAAAGAAAGGCAACAGGCTTATTCTAACCCAGCCTCTCCTGCAACAAGAAAGATAAAGGAAGTGTAGGAGGAACCTGATTCAAAGATGCTTAACATTATTTGAAGTACTACAGATGCTCCTTTCTTTATTGTGGAGTTATGTCACATTAAATCTATCATAAGTTGAAAATGCATTTAATTCGGGTACCGCCCTGACCATCAGAGCATAGGACCCAGGACTTTGTGGAGAATCTGTTGCCCGTGGCTTGCTGATTTTGTCATCATAAAGTAGAGACATTGCTAGTCAAGCTACCACAAGTCAGGAGCTTCCAGCGTAATACAACAAATAAATGTATAGCCGAGAGGGGTGGAAGGGAGGGAGGATAAGGACCCTGCACTTGCCAGGCAAGAGCTTATTCTACTGAGCTGTCTTCCTGGCCCTGTTCAGAAGGTATTTCTCGTCTGATTTCCTGTATACTTTTTTTTCAGTTGTTTTTATACTTCAGACACTATTAATTCAGAGATTTCTTTTTCCACTTCAGAGATTATTTCTGGTCTGACTTCCTCTGTACCTTTCTGCCTGTGTTTCTTTACTTCAGATGTTATTAATTCAGAGATTTCAGCTATGTGAGTACCATTTTCTTCTCTGCTTTTGTCTCCTGCCTTTGCTCTGGGTTGGCTTGCTACCTTAGATGACATCTTACTCCTCTCTGTCATGTGTATAGCACTGTTCTCTGACCTTTGGTGTAGATGTTTGGTACAGTTATGTCATTAGCACCTACTGAAATTTGGGTCTGGCTCTAACAAGTTTGATCTGGTTCAGATGTGCCTGGCTGGGCCTGCCTGCTGCACTCAGCTTCTTCCTGCTGTAGTTAATGGAAGTGTACCTGCTGTGCTCCTCTGGCAAGATGTTCAACTCCTCAATTTGCTGGGAGGGTCTGACCCCAGCCTCTCTTCAGGGAATTTTGCTGCAGGGTTTCACACGAAGTGCTGCATCTGGGGTCTGGATAGTGAAGTTCTGGTCATGGCTCACAGGTCAAATTTCCTACCTTCATATACATTAGTACTGGGATCTGGGCGGGGAAGAAGTTCCAGTCATGCTGCACAGACCAAAAGTTCCTACCTACATGCATTGGATTAGTATTTTAAAATCATATTTTAGAATATCTTACTCATTACTTTTCAAAATTTTCCTACTTGTATATATGTTAGACCATGTAACTTTGTACTTTATGTCACAGAGATTATGTCTGTTTCTTTGGAATAATTTCCTTTTTCTGTACTTCAGTTTCTTAAATTGATTTTGCTTCCAGCTCCTTGCTTCTCCCTATTATCTTCTCTTCATGCTTAATAAATTTTTACTTTGAATCTGTTTTCAGTTTTAGCATTTCCATTTTTAAAAATATAATTTTTATGTCTCTGTGTGGTCCCTTAACTTTTTACTTAATATGTCCAATATTTCATTTAAGCCCTTGAAGAGGGGCATATACCTTTTTAATTGTCCTTATCCACCTCTCTCTCTCTTTCTTCCTTTCTCTCTCTCTTTCTCTCTGTTCTTGCTACTCTTTTCCCCCCTTTTCTCTTTCTCCTCCTCCCCTTGTTTCTCTTTTTATACAGATCTCTCTATATATTTCAGGCTGTTTCTAAATTCTTGAACGCACTATGTAACCAAGGTTGCTTCCCAGAAATCCTTCTGCCTGAGCTTCTCAAATGCTGGGATTGTGGGCATGTTGCGCAAAAATGGTCTACTTTACCTGCTATTTTACTTTTTTCTTTTTCTATTTTTTTGGACTGGGGTTCAAACTTATGACCTTGCAAGAACTTGTGACATGGATCTATCTTCTCAAACTGTTTTATCTGCTATTTTTGAAGGCGGAATTATTTCTAGAATTTTTATATTGGCTGATATTTCCCCCTTATACACACATTTAGAGTGTTTTCCTTGTAATATTTGGAATCAGTTTTCTACTCCATGTGCCGTGGAAGCTGTTGTTTAGAAACTACTTTCTAAACAACTGTTCTACTTTCATAGAGCAGTGCTGGATATTGTGAAAAGCAGGACTTTTATTGGAGGCACAGCTTCAACTTCTTCAGGCTGGTTTGAAATGCTTGATAGGACATTTAGAGTAATTTTAGTTCTTACATATTTATATTACATATTAGTATAGAAAACATTGCAAACAACTTTTAAAGTTGATCTCAAAAGGTTAAGGTTATGCCTCAGTATTAGAATTTAAAAAGAAGCATTTTCTTCTAAATTTCTGGGTCAGAATTTCTCCTGTGGTACTTTTTGTAGTTGGGAAATACTCTCTTCAGGGTAGTAAAATGGGAGAGCCTAGAACAAGCTGTGTAAACTAGTGATTTAAAAATACACAATTACAAGCATGTTTTTGACTGTTCTATGTATTCAGTGCTTTAGAGATCAATGAGTGCTTTTGTAGCATCTGTTAAAAATGGTATGTTGTGCTCGAGATGCACTGAAGAAATGGGAGCAGTGAGTGCTCTCAGTGCTTTGCTGTGGCTGGATGAGAAACAATGAGAGCAACCATATAATGTGCAAGCAGGAAAGCTGGATGGTAAACTTCGCAGGATTTGAGAAATATGACATGAGATGTCCCTGAATATGTTCAGCAAAGCAAGATCTTCTTAAAAGTTTTAATGTTGCAACAATGAGTTGGTGAATAGATTGCCATAGTGTGCAGAGGCAGGACCAGATGTGCTTATGGAACAAATTTCCTTAATGGATATTATATGGAAAACAATTTTCAGAATGGAGGTCTTTATTTCATGAAGTATCCATTTCAATTAAGATAAAACCAGAGTCAGATTTTGCAAAGATACAGTAAGCTAGATTCAATACATTCTGTTTATGGTAGAGAAAGTACCCCAAGAATACTAGAATTGGCTGTTAAGAATTTTACATTTTTTGCCCATCATTTCTTTAGTTTTTAAATGCTACAAGTGCTCACTTTTCTGTAGATTCATCTAGAGTAGGACCTAGTTCATTTTATCTTAACAGATAGGAATCTTATTACAAAGGCTGAAAATATATGCATGTGGCATGTGAGAGAGATGGGAAATTCTGAATTGAGAACTTTTTCAGCCATACTAAAAAAAAATTTCTAACTCATTTGTATGTCATGACATGACAGATCTGTATTTGAGAAAATTGGATCATGATTGTCAGTGCATAACAGAAATAGATCTACCTCTAGTAAATATTCTATTTCTCTTTATAACTGTCAAAGCAAATTACATGATCTTTATGTGGAAGGATGTAGAATTGTTTGTGCTGCATCAGTTTTTCAGACACTTTCACCAACTTTCTTGAAACTGTGCGACATTGGGGTTCCTTGGTTCAGAAACATAAGCCGAGTGCAAGACAGATTAAAGTCAGCTTAATTTTTCATTATTTATGTTTGTTGATGGGTTAATTTGAGAAAATATGTCTAATGGAGCTCTAATGCAAAGTGACGTTTGAATAAGAATCTTGAAGAGCTAAGGGCACTGCTGTCTGGACATGTAGGAGAGAGTATCCTGGGGCTGGAAGGCAGCAAATACACAGGTTGTCAATGTAGTGTGCATCATGTGTCTTACATTATGAATCATTCATTCACTTTTTATTATTCATTTATCATTTGATAACACCTGAATACTATTTATTGGACTTTGAGTTATATAGAGGAGGCTAAGGTGAGTAATGACTAGTAATCATGCATTATAAGAAAATTTAGACTCAAAAATCAAGCATGAATAAAAATATTTGAAATACTAATAGGTCACTTTCTTATTCTGTTACAATCACAAAATTTTGTGCTATTCCTATAATCCATCAGACACATTAGGCAATTGGCTTTTACCCTTGTTCACTCTGACTCAAGTGTGATATCCCCAGAAGAACAAAAATTATTCTTTGTCATTATTATTGTATACTTAAAGCTTTTGATCTA
This sequence comes from Myocastor coypus, assembly GCA_004027025.1. Classification (NCBI taxonomy): domain Eukaryota; kingdom Metazoa; phylum Chordata; class Mammalia; order Rodentia; family Myocastoridae; genus Myocastor; species Myocastor coypus. Next base: position 26,292 of record PVJA010018327.1, on the reverse strand, counting down.
TTATGACATATAGTGTATTTATTGTTCCTCTTATCTCTTTCCTTGGAATATAGGTTTCATCACCCTAAGCATCCTGTTATGGTTTATGTCTAGTTGTCCCCAAAAGCCTTATGCAATTATGGTGTGGGGTCTTCTGTAGATTTAGACTTGACTCACGAGCTACTGGAATTATGAGTTTTAGTACTGATGAGATCATGCATCTGAATACTGCTGGGAGTTATAGGTGTGGCCTGAGGCAGGTAGGCTAAGGCAGAGAGCCTGATGCAATTTAAAGAGAGACAGAGAGACAGACTCAGGCTATTGCTCTGCTGCCCTGTTTGGCTGGCTGCCTCTGTCACCATTTTGTTGCTGTTCCATTGCCATGAGCTGGATGCTCTCTGCCCTGTTCCACTCAGCCTTGGGCCAGCTGAATATGGACTGAAACGTCCACAAACTGTGAGATAAATAAACCTTTCCTTCCTTCATTTTGAGTATGAGGTATTTGTCTCAGCAATGATAGAGAAGTAACTAAGACACATCCTAATTAGAATGCTTTAATTTATTTTTCTTTATTTCCGTTTTTCTAATATTTAGAATAGTTTTCAACTTATGACAGATGCTCTACAAGTGCTTGTGGTTAAATGAGTCAGCGTATTAACTGAAAAAATGCCAAGTTCAGAGCAGGGCATCCATGTGCCATATAGTTCTGATAAAGCAGACAATAAGAGGGGCAAATGTCTTAAAGGATAGTGGGATGTGAGCATTAGGAACAGTGGAGAAAACCCAGTGGATGAAGAGATCGTGAATTGCCCAGATGGACAGCAAATAGAACGTATTCTTTCACATAGCTTACTCAATTACAGTTAAGTATTTAAGAACATCAGAAAAATTCTTTGTAGTCTAGAATAAAGTTGTGGAGAACTCAATTGCTTGCTCACGTAATTTGGACTTAAAGTGTCAAATAAAGTGATACCTAAAAATGACAGCCTGATTTGTACTCTACGGTTCTGTGATACTGTAAAGCTAAAGAGAAATAAAAGTAGAGATTCATAACTTTAAAGATAGCCTAAGGTGAAGCTATAATGAGGGCATGGGAAGATAGAAAAAATCAAGTGCTTCATAAATATTTATGCTTTCTAGATCTGTATTTTTCTGAAAGATATGTGTAGTAGAAGTAATAAATCAATATGATTTATTTATTTAGTTATATCTTATAAAGTTTATTTTAGGACAGAATAATTATACAATATTAAATGTCTGTGTAACCCAATATGTATTTAACTTTGTATACCAAATACTGACTGTCAAATAATATCATAGAAGTTTGATAATAATATATAGAAGTTTGCAATAAATGTTTAGTGATTTACAACACCCACCATAACTTTTAAGCACTATATTATCTATTTGGATAATAGATAATTCCATAATTTGTTATTGTTGCTATCTCCTTTATTAAAGATCATGCTTTTATAGTTTCAAATACATCATAAAGTAACAAAATAACTTATTATCAGCATGTTTTATTATTTCCAGAAGAACTATTTAAAACATGTAAACAGTTGAGGACTGTGTTCATTCAAGGGATATACTTTTGAGAAGCTTACGAAGTAATCAATATGATTTAAATGTAGTAAAATTGAAGTCCTATTTGTCAATCATATTGTCAGATATAAAGATGCTCTTGTAGGTATATTTTTGATTTCTCCTTAAATTTATAAATATATACCCCATTAAAATAGGATTATCATTGTATATACTATTGTGCAATTTAATTTGTTTTATTGGAATCATTCCATACTAGATCACATGTGGCAAGCATTGCATTTATATATCATGTGGAGATATTTTATAATTATTTTAATTAGTTTGCTTGAAGTGATTTTCTTTGTTTGTGTGTGGGGGTCTAAGAGCAATTGAGCTCATGGTCCCATGATGGCAGGAAGGTGCCTGACACTTAGTTCAATTCCCTAAGTGTTTTTTTGATTTATTATTTTATTTTATTTTTTAAAGACAACAGTTATTTGCAGTCAGAAAGTAGGATAGTAGCCTTTATTTTCATTTATCCAATTGAGAAATTCTAACATTAATGAAAATGGAAACCAAGTGCTCCACTTATCCACTGTGGCATGATACACCATCCTCAGATTCAGAACTTTAAGCAATGGTTTGTTATTTCTTTCTGGTCCTCTGGATTGACTGGATATCTGTGGATATTTACCCCTTCAGAAATGTCATGCTATTGCAACAGATGACTGCACGGCCTGCAGTCAGTCATCTGATGGCTCTGCAGGTGTTGGAGATGAGTTCTTTATTTGTGGTCAGGAAACTGCATTTTTGTTCTCAGGTTACTCATCTGCTTTCCAAATTGTTTGGGCTTAAAGTATGGCCAAAGTTTTATTCCATGATTATTTCAAAAAACAGGAAAACGAGGTTGTTAGGACAGTTAAGAACTCTGGCCAGAATGAGTATACCACTACATCTGCAGTTTTATTTTGTTCTGAATAGTCAAATTCTGTTGGTTAAACATAATTTCAAAATATTGAGAGTTCAGTGTTTGATGAAGGAGAAGCAAATTCTCATTGTCTAAGAACATGTAGATTGGGAGATGTTATAGTAACTTTTCTGGAAAATACCATGTGCCATATTATGTTATATGTGTTATCTGTTACGGATAGAGTTCCCATCCCATTCAATGAAGGTCATATGTGTCACTCAACTGTATCACAGTTAGAAGATAAAAGACACATTAACAGTTTGTTATTTCACTATATTGCTTGTGCTCAAGATTCTCCACAATGGGCCCCGGCGGGATGGCTCAGTGGTCTAAAGCGCCTGCTTGGGAAAGCTTGGACGGCTTCAGGGACCACGGTTCGATCCTCGGCACCACATGCTGCGCCAGCCCTGCCCTCAGGGCGGGCTGAGCCAGCCATAAAAGTGAGTGAATAAACAAACAAAAGTTCTGAAACAAGATTCTCCACAATCCCTCTCTATGTATCAACCATGCCAGATATCTTTTTTCCATTATTGTTAAGTGCTTATTATGTGTCTAGTCCTTGGGTCTACAGAGATGAATATTACACATGTCACACTTTCAAAATGTCGGTAACTCATTAAATGAAGTAGGGAAAAGTGTAAACACAAAATGTTCAAGACATGACAGGAGAAAGTATTTCAGGGTACATTCTTGAAAAGGGAGGAATGACCAGAAACATTTTAATGGGAGGGATGACAGGAAATGGAGGTTGGGCACAAATTTGAGTTGCTCAATGCTTAAAGTGTGGCAGAACATTTGCAGTGATAGATTTTCTGAGGAGACATGAGCAAATCAGTATTTTAGGAAAACAAAACACTATCGTAATGATATGGGGAATGAACAGGTGGGGTATGAGGTCAGTGGCAACAGATCATATGAGATTCTACTTCTTTGTGAGAAATAATGGCCTATGTCAAAAATAAATTAAGATCTAAGGTCAAATAGAAAAAGAATTAAAGGTAAAGTTTATATGAATTTTTTCACTAGCTGCTTAAGGGGTAGTATAATACAAAATGAGGAATCTGTAATGGCACATGCATGTCTGTGATATCACTACTAGGCAGAAAATACTACTATGAAAAAGGAGGCACACTGAGGTTGGGGAGATAGCTCTGTGGCACAAGTGCCTGCCTGGTAAGTGCAAGGTCATGAGCTTGAACCCAGTCCCACCAAAAAGAAAAAAAAAGAAAGAAAGAAAGAAAGAAAGAAAAAAAGCACATAGAAACAATAAGCAAGAGTAGGATTGCAAGTATATGTGTTTGAAACATCACTGCAAAACTCCAAGTGGGGACAGTGTTAGTTCCATCAAGATTCTAAAGCTAGAAGCATGGGTGTAAGACCCAAAAGAGTGTGCGAGCTCAGTGAGCTCTTGAAGCTGGAGCCCACACTGAAGTGTAAAGATCAGAGAGCCTGGAGGAGAGCCAGGGAAGGCTGTGACAGGTAGTCATGGGATGGACCAAGTTGCAAGAGGGGAGAAGCCAGCAGGGTAAAATATGTGGAGAATTCAGGCAAGTTGTGCCTGTAGCCCATGTCAGTGTTAAGGAATCTCCAGTACCCTTGCCAGAGCCTGTGCAGTGTAGTTCCATTATCCAGGTCCAAAGTGTGAAAGCTGAGATAGCAGAAGCTATTGTTAAACAATTTGTATGTTTTCAATATTGATTTATTTGTTTTAGAAGCAGTATTACTGTTGTTCTCTTCATGTCTAAATGTACAATATGCTTTATTCTGTAGCTTCATGTTACACTATATTAATTAATTAATTAATTGTGGTACTGGAAATAGAACTCAGGACCTTGCACTTGCAGGCAGACTTTTATGCGACTGAGCTATCTCGCTGGCCAATATAACACACAGTTTATTAGGATGTATTATTTCTTGATAAACATGTCCCTCTAAATGTATATGTGGGTTGATTTGTGACCAGTTTGTCATTCCATATGCTATCTTAGTATCTAGAGGAAGATAACTTGCTGTCTGTTCTCAAAATACAACCTTTCATGCTTGTAACATCCTGTCATATCTAATCCTATGTTGAGAAGGGTTAGGGAGGATTATAATGGCAAAGAATATACATTCTGAGCATGAGTATGGAGTTATGTTGCATGGGGCTATTTAGAAACTCACTTGAATGTATTTAAGCTGTGTTATTCTTTTTTTGTGTAAATTTCAGTTACATTTATAGTAGGAAATGTAAAAAGAAAATAGTATTCATTGAGCTCCTACTACCATCTCACATATAAATTACCCAACTGCATAGTCACAAAGGTCCTGATAGTAAGTACTGTCATCCTATTATCTCTATTCACACTAGGGAATATTGAAGATTTAAAGGTTGGCTTATTTTCTAAAGATTGAATTGCTAAATAAAAAACCAGATTTGGGGGTGAAAAACTTTTTTTGCAAACCCTGTAATCTTTCAAATTTTGGACCAACCCTATTCCTACCAACATATGAGACTTTTTCATTTTGGATTCTGTGTCCAATACTTTAGATTAGAGCTGAAAGTACTCTATCATCTGGTATCTTCCTCTCATTTATTTCATATATCAGTCAAGATTGTTTTCATTGTCAGTAAAGTTTCAAATAGAGCAGGCTTAAGGAAGAAGAAGACAATTTGTTGGCTGACATAGCTGAAAGCTCTGGATACTGAAATTCACACATAATTTGTTCTAGGAGTCTTATGAAAGGTAAAAACATATCACTCTAGCTATCTCTTTCATGGTTATGCCTTTTGTGTTAGGTGGGTTTTCCCCACCTAGTGGTAAACTTCTTAAATACTTCCTACGTTGTTCTGATTGGTCAGTTTCAGTCACATGCCCATTCTTGATGAGTCACATACTCATCACTGGGATAATGTAGGTGCACTCTCTCACTGGCCAGGCCTGAGTCACATACTTGCTGGTCTTTTGAAGTGTGGTTCTCCCTACATCATGGTAGTTCATGGTGGGGAAGTTTATTTCTATATGGAAAACTCAGGATGCTAATAAAAAGGAAGGTTCAGGGAATACTGAGAAGTCACAAACAACAGGGGTCCACCACTCATTTTATGAGTAATATTCCATTGGTTTTCTGCAGTAGTCAGTAATGTAGCTATGATTATGAAATGTTTTCTCATTTCCTGTTTCCTCTTCATGTATCATTCCATTATACCTATTCTTTTTTTTTTTTTTGGTGTGACTGGGGTTTGAACTCATGACCTTGCACTTGCCAAGCAGGCACTTGTGCCATGGAGCTATCTCCCCAGCCCCCTATACCTATTCTTTCAAAGCTATTCTTTCTGAAATTTTCTCTCTTTACATTCAGGAAACACTGAAAAAATGGTCACATTTTCTGCAAAAAAAGTATGTATTCTATATTGTCTGTGTATTCTGTAGGAATCTGTTGGTCTCTCAGTAGTTTTTGGGAGACAAAAGCAAGAGGATTCAGAAAATGAAGAGAGAATAGCTGAGGTCAGGTGGTGGACCAACCCTGATAGGCAAAGGGTGTCCAGACAACAGTAAGAGTGTTTATTTACACCTTCACAAACTTGCAAAATGCAAGGTTGCCTAGTGACTAGTAGTCCACCCTGTCAGACAGGATGTTTTTCTCAAGACTGAGATGACTTGACTGCTTTAGGCAATAAGGCCTCATCCTGCCCTCCCACATAGGATCAATTTTCAGCTTCAGCAGCTTTCATCATACCTCCCTTTCTAATTTTGTTGTGTGGATAAGGGGTGCTTCATTGCAGCTAGAAAAGCTGTATTTGGAGAACTCTTAAGAAGATCTTTTTATTTTAGATGTCAGTCTAAGGATTTTAGTAACTGTATACAGCAATTTAACTCTATAAAGTCTAAAAACCTATAATAGTTAGTTATCAGTACAGTTGGCAATTGTCAGAAATTGTTAGTGCTTTAAGCCTTTCACAGGTTGGCATATTGTTACATCTATGCTTTTTCACGTCTCATGGTCATATTTTTCTGCTGGGTGGTTAAGACTAAGTAAAAGTGTTCTAAATAAAAATTTAGCTCTTTGCTATCTAACAAGCTTGGTTAAACTCCTTAGGACTTACCTTGGAAACATGTAGAGCAACTCTTAGATCTTTTGTCAGTGTCACCAATCTGGATGAGTCACGGCCATCACTTATCCAATTTGCTTTTTGTGAAAGCTTGAGAGATTTTTTTTTTCTTTAGGCGATTCTCCTTAGGTACACTATATATCATCAATCACTTTCCTCTTTGGTTCCATAATCTCTTTGGTTAGAAAACTAGAGACTCAGCTTAATTACAGGTCACAGCAGAGGTTCTCTTATGTCCTGAGTCTTCATTGACCTTGGAAGGCTAGGGCCAAAACATTGGCTAGCCTTTTAACCCTTCTAACTCTATAATTGTTGGTTTCCAAACTTTAATTGTTAAACACCCAGAAGAAAAGATTAATGACATTATCTTGTAAAGGAGGCAGTAAGCTCAACATCAGATAATATTTTATCTGAATATTAAACATGATAGGGATAAAATGGAACTGTTATTCTCTAACAGTGATGGCTATTTTAGTATTTAAATCCTTATAGAATGTTGACGTTTAAGAGTTATATTTTTATATTGAAATTTAGAAACTAAAACTATGCATGTCATTGTAATATGACAATCCTGACGACATTTTGTGACATACTTAATCTTTTTTAAACTTTATTTATTTATATTATGGCTGGCTTAGCCTGCCCTGGGGGGTGGGACTGGTTCAACATATGGTGTCGAGATTGAACCGTGTTCCATGTGGTTGCCTAAGCTGACCTAAGCAAGTGCTTTAGACCGCTGAGCTATCTTGCTGACCCTAGAATTTTTTTTGGGGGGGGTCAGGGGATTGAACTCAGGCCTTTGTACTTGCCAGGCAAGCACTTATTCTACTGAACTATTTCCCCAGCCATCAATTAAATCTTTGTTTTTATGTAATATAACATCTTTACCCAATCATTTCTATATAATATATAGGAAGCTTCTAAGTAATTTGTAGTCCTTTAATGAGATATATAAGAAAAGTCTTATTGGGGCTGGGGAAATAGCTCAGTGAAGAAGCACTTGCCTGGCAAGCTCAAGGACCTGAGTTCAATACCTGGTTCTGAAAAACAGAAGCAACAACAACAACAACAACAAAAACAAAACAAAACAAGAAAATCCTTGGAAGACCTGTACATCTAGAATCATGAATACGTTTAATACACCATGAGATGAATAATAGTGAAGTGCCATGCACATGTGCAAACCTTTGTTTCTTAATTTAGTTTTGCACCAAGAGCATGCTCTACGAGAAAGCTCTATTGCTTTTTTTTTTTTTTTTTTTTTTTTTTTAGAAAGCCCTATTGTAATCTATTTTAAAAAATTATGTATTTGGAGGCCAGGGAGATAGCTCTGTGGCACAAGTACCTCCTGGCAAGTGCAAAGTAGTGAGTTCGAACCTTGGTCCTGCAAAAAAACAAACAAACAAAGAAACAAAAAAACCCCCCAAAAGTTATGTATTTGGTACAGTGTCTCATGATGCAGCTTGTACTCATAGCGACCCTCCTGTTTTCAGCCTCCCCAGTGCTGGAATTATCGCAGGGCTCAGTTACCAACTCAGCGCACTCAGAGGCGGGGCCAGTGAAGCATGCAGTACCAGAGATTGAATGCTGGTCCCTGTGCTTGCCTAAGCAGGTGCTTAGACTGCTGAGCTATCCTGCCATCCCTATTGTAAGTTTCTTTTGTAGAACATTATTTTTTAACTAATGACCAGATTATTGAGGGCATCTTCCAAGAGACTACTGAGATTATTAGGAGTTGCTTATCAATGAACAAAGGTTGACCAACTGTCTATTCACCAATTGCAGTTTTCCCTTAATAATTTTTTACCCCCTAAAGAATCTTTGTTTAATTATCTGAAACTTTTTGATGACCTATTAATAAATCAATTTTGATATCACTTAGACCAGCTACCAGTTACCTGCTGGCAACTCAGGAGAAAACATGCTTTTATGTTTATATCTCAAATCATACTATGAACAAATAATCAAAAAAGAAAAGCGTCTGAGCACAAATGAAAGAGGAACAGCTGTTCAGAGACTGACAAACAGAAACAAATGCACACAACACCTAATATTTATAAATCAAAGTGCACTCAAATATATTCTTGAGCAAATTCCATTACAGTAACCATATTAAATTTTTCAGAAATTTATAATTGTAAATTGACTAGTAAGATTTTCTAATCAATTAGCAGAGATCTTTTATCAGAAATATTGAGAGGGAATAAAATCATTTATCTAATCTGTATTTTATATATATGCATTTTTTGCCTCAATGCTAATAAAATTTAGCTATGTTATTTCTATATGTTTTATCACCTACTGAGACCTTAAATTTTCATTTTGTCAATTTCTCTGGCTTCATGGTACAGTGTGGTAACAAGCTCTGGTACCCAAATGGCTCATTTAGCATTTTCAGGAAAAATGAATACCCTCTGCTCCAGTTTAGTAGTGGACTGGGTCTCTTCCACTGTCCAGTATAGAGATCTCTCCAAAGCACTCTTCCTAGTCTTTTTTCTCTTTCCTGATAGAATTGTGTTTCTGCTGCTGTACTTTTATCTTTTGTAAAATTTTAAAAATTTAATAGCATATATTGACAAGTGTGGTTGGAGGGACTGATTCCTTCTTTACTTTTTATAATAGAACTTGGGCCATATGGTGAGAAACTGAATCTTATATTTTGGATGAGGAAGCTGTCACATAACCTCCCTTCACCTAAGATGAGTTACCTATGAAAACAAGCAAATTAATTTAACTTATCTGGAGGATAATAACAATCAATAACACCAGAGAAATTAGCACAAAATGTGGATGGAGTCAGTTAATATTACCAAATAAAGCTTGAAAGTCATTAATGATTGATCTGAACAGTCTGGGGCACAATATGTCTTTGTGAGATAAGTTGACCCAAATATTAAGAAGTTATTGTACCTTGTACCTCTTTGGAGGCTGCCACTTGGCCTTCTATTTTTTAAATGAGACCAAGTGACTAAACCCCACTGCTTTTATTTATTTTATTTATTTATTTATTTATTTATTTTGGCTTTTTGAGACAGGGTCTCGCTACGCAGTTGAGGCTGGCCTTGAGCTCACTTTTGTAGCCCAGGCTGGTCTCGAACTCGCACTGATCCTCCTGCCTCAGCCTCCCGAGTGCTGGGATTACAGGCGTGCGCCACCACGCCCGACTTTTTCACTTATTTATTTATTTTTATTTTTTTTTTAACCCCACTGCTTTTAGATTGTACTCTGAACCTATATTTTTGTTTGTAAAACATCAAAGTCTTTTTATATCAAATAAATTTAGGACTGTACAATGGGGAATCAACATTGTTAAGAGTCATGATGACTTCAAGCAATCTTTCAAAATATCTCCATTATTGTAAAGATTAGGAAATACGATTTTTAAACTAAAGGTGAACATTTTATCTTGAGGAAAGAAATGGTCGTTTAAATTAATCACCTTAAGGGAAAAAATACAACGTTTTTCTGTGCCAATTGAAATGGAGAGAGAACCACTCTAGTTACTGTTATTCTTTATTTCTTTTTTCTAATATATTTATTACAGGGTATATAGGGTCTCATTATGTAGACTAGACTCATAGTGATCCTCCTGTTTTCAGCTTTACAAGTGTTGGGTTTGCAGGCACGCACCACCATGGCCAGTCTCAATCGCTGTCAGTGCACCCTGGCGGCAGGGCATGCCTGGGATCGAACCCCGGCCACTGCCATTTTCCTGAGCAGATGCTTTAGTTTGCTGAGCTATCTGGCTGGCCCTGTTTTCTGCTACTCTGTTGAGCTCTATTCCCCGGGGGAATGGCCCTTTGTATCTCTACAGCTGGGTAACCTCACACTTTCTAGTTGCCCTATCTAGAGGCCTCCCACACTTGCATTTAAAAAGTCTTTTAAAATATTTTTCTTTAATTAATTAATTCATTAATTTTCATATTTTAACCCAATATTTATATTAAAATTTACATTTTATATCAAAGAAAGAATGCTTAATTGATTGATATGAGACTCTGGAGTGATTTCAACAGTGTTTTGAGTAGATTGAACTAAAATTTTGATTTCTTCTGTATAATCAGCATTCAAGACAGCAAGCAAAACCTGAAGATACCTTTGTCCTGAGGCTCTCCTCTGGATGCTTGTTACTTTTTTTTCTATCACTTCGGGAATGGATGAACTGCTAGTAATGAGAATCAGCTCCCTCACCCACACAACCAACCTCTTCCTAAGCCACAAGGACTATGGCTATGTAGCCAGAGCTACTGTGTGCAGCCTCCGTGTGTTGACAGTTGCTCTGGCTCTGACTGCGGCATGTTTTGTTTTTGCCTAGGAAGGCACTGTCTTGAGCCTATTAAACTTTTAATGCCAGCAATGTTCATGGCCAACACGAAGGCTGCAGTGTGTCCTAGCCATGAGCCGGCTACTTAACATCAGGTGCACAGGCCTATAGTTGGTGACTCGTGCCCGCCTCTGCGGCTGGACCTGGCATGCAGATGTGGAAGTGGTGGGGCAACTCCAGCTGGGTTGGCCTCAGAGCAGAGCACAGGGCCTTCCCTGAATCCAGTCTGTTCCCCTACCCCTGGCGGCACCATACCACTTGGAATCAACTGCTTGCAATTTTGCAATTTAAAATAACTTTTTCTTCTTTTACCTAATTGGCCAAACCTAGTAGGTGCAAACATTATCTATTCTACCTTTACTGCACCTTCCTTGTCTTGTTTGGGACTTGATTTAAAAAAAATCTTACATGCTAAGTCCTTCATGGTGGTCTTAGAAAGTGTAGTGAATATAGGCACCAAGGAAGCAACAAACATTTTGACATACATCTATAAACATTAGTTGTTCTTTAAACTGTTTCATTTTTAATTTCATGTAACTTTTTTGTTTCTGACTTCTCTTAAAGCTATTTTCTCTTTAAGCTCATTTAAAACAAAATTTTTTGAGGTAAGTAGACCTGTCTGCCTCAAGTTTTTCACCTGATAATTGTCAATATAACACGTGCTGCCTAATGAGCCCCCAACCCATTCCCTTACCCTGCTGCTGCCAAATTCTGGGTAACATCATCCTACCTATCAGTGTCTCCTCAGCAGGGTCCATGTTCAGGTGTCAAATGTGGGGATTTTTTGGTTTCTTGGTAGTTGTAGGGAGAAAACAATGAGGGGATTCAGAAAATAAAGACAAGAGATGATAGCTGAGGTCAGGTGGAGGACCAAGTGTGATGGTCAAAGGGCCCCCAAGCAACAGTAGCAGTGTTTACTTATACCTTTACAAAGTGGCAAGGCACAAGTTTGCCTAGCGACCAGCAGCCCACAAGGTCCAGGCAGGATGTTTTCCTCTGAGCTAGCCTGACTGCTTTAGGCAATGAGGCCTCATCCTGCCCTCCAACGTCTGGTCAGCTTTTAACTTCAGCAGCTCCCATCAGTAGTCGACAAATAACTTAAAAATTTTTGCAATATAAAATTATTATTTATCTTTTACATAAATATTCAAAACCTAGAGAACAGAAATCTTTATGCAAAATGGTTTACCAATTTACTGTAAGAGGATTACCTAACCTTGCTATCAGGCCACCCACTCAAAGGCTAAGTCTGGGGAAAGTCATTTAGCACATTTTTTATGATTCTATTCATGTTGCCAATAATGTGAGCCCATTGGAACAGTATGCCCCTCTCCTCTCCTTGGGTAGACATCAAAAATCTTTGAGTGCATCCATGAGTTGCATGAAAGTACTCCTTGCCTCTTCCTGGGTTTTTTTTTTTTTTTTTTTTTTTTCATGATGTTTTGATAAGGAACTTACAAAAACATTTCTTGCGACATTCTTTCCCTAATTGATGAATGAAGTTTGTTTTCCACTTTTCCTGGCTGCGGGTTTGCTTTTTTCCTTCCTTTACATTTCTGTCACTTATTGTCATTCATTGCTTGTTGCTGTTGCCCTTTTCTGACCTAAATTCAGCACTCTGCCTTACACTTACTTCTCCATTCTTTTTTTTTTTTTTGTCTTTTTGACAGGGTCTCGCTATGCAGTTGAGGCTGGTCCTGAGCTCACTTTTGTAGCCCAGGCTGGTCTCGAACTCGCACCGATTCTCCTGCCTCAGCCTCCCGAGTGCTGGGATTACAGGCGTGAGCCACCACGCCCAGCCACTTCTCCATTCTTGAGTTTATCATAATTACTTGTAATCACCTACACAGTTTGTAATAATCCTTGGGAGGAACAAAGGAATCAAAAGTACTGTAGTAGTTACGTTCTTTCTTGGTCTGGGATATATAGTTATCACTATGAGTCAGAGAAAAATAAAACTCAGTAGTTTTCTTTGTAGAAGCAGAATATAAACAAAACATGCAAATTAGTATAAACATTCTCTAGGTATCTATTTGATCTTTCTTCATTCCCTGATAAATATGAGAAAATTTTTCTTTTCCTGAGACATCTCCAGGATAATATTTTATATAGCATAGAGAAAATTCCCTTCTAAAAACTTACACTCCTATAAAAATGTTTGTCTATATAATTGTAAAATCATGGCAGGTACATAGTTCAGTGGTGCAGCACCTCCCTGGCAAACACAAAAGTCCTGAGTTCAGTGTACAGTACCAGAAAATAATAATAATTGAAATATTATGGATATTATTGTACCTTGCTACACAACAAACCCTTCGCTTTTTAATACTAAAATTGAAATAAAAATTTTGTATTATAAGAAATCTAAATGAATTATATTTAGTTATTTAATTATAAAAATGAATTCATCCCAAACCCTTTCTTGATCAGTCCTAGACCTATCTTTTTCTTATTTAATTCCTATGTAATCACTAAACTGTAAAAAGAGGAATAACAAAATTATGGCATCTTTAAATTTGTCTCTTGCCAGATCTAGTGGTGCATGCCTGTAATCCCAGCCTCCAGAGACTGAGGCAGGAGGGTTGCTGGGAGTTACGGACCAGCTCGGGCTAGACAAACAAGTTTAAGGAGAGCCTGAACTATGTGGTAAGATCCTGTCTCAAAACAAAACAAAACCGGGGCCCGGCGGGATGGCTCAGTGGTCTGAAGCGCCTGCTTGGGAAAGCTTGGGCGGCTTCAGGGACCATGGTTCGATCTCCGGCACCACATGCTGCGCCAGCCCTGCCCTTGGGGCGGGCTGAGCTGGCCATAAAAGTGAGTGAATAAACAAATAAAGGTTCTGAAACAAGAAAAATAAATAAATAAAATTAAAACAAACAAACAAACAAACAAAAACCCCCCCCAAAAAACCCCAAAACAAAACCAAGCAATGTGCACTTAAAGCAACTGGATTTTTAGATTTTAAAACACAAATTTGTAATAAAAGTAGTTTTAATTTTTATTATAATTCATTATCAAAATTATCTAGTTTTACTTTATCTTTGTATTATCTTCATAAATTGCTGCATTTCATAAATATTTTTATTTTACTTTTACAATGAGAAATTGGAAAGTAAAAAGGAAGCTAAATAACAGTGTGGTGCTTTAAGCAATGCCTTTGGTGCTAAAATGACAGCAGTCTGTTTTGTGTGTAGAATATTAGCCTTTCCTAACAGGACAAAAAGCTTGCAAAGGTATTTTCCTACACTTGGTGTCTGATATCTTATACTTTAGTACCATAGAAAGCCAAGTCTGTATGGGATGCCTCAGGAGAGATGAGAATGAAGAGATAGGATGCTTGATCAGTAAAAATTTATATTCTTCTTAGAGTAACAGTAGATGTTACTTTGTATTTTTTATCCTACTTTGAGAAAAATCATAGCTCAATAAAGGTAAAAGCAAAACCAAATAAGATAAACTCTCTTCTTCTACTTTAGATAGGGGGCTGGAAAATTGAATATGTTAAAGTCCTTGCCTTTCTGCTGGTAGACAATGGAGGAAGCATCATCAGTCTCTCTTCTGACTGCTGTCGTGTCTAAGTCCGAGTCTCCCAAGCAGCCTGAACAGCTACCGAAGCTCTGCATCAGAGGACTGAGCTTTGAAACAACTGATGAGAGTCTGAGGTGCCATTTTCAGCAATGGGGAACACTCACAGATTGCGTAGTAATGTGAGACGCAAATATCAAAAGTTTCAGGGGTTTTGGGTTTGTCACTTATGCCACTATGGAGGAGGTGGATGCAGCCATGAACCCAAAGCCACACAAACTGGATGCAAGAGTTGTGGAACCAAGGAGAGCCGTCTCAAGAGAAGATTCTCAAAGACTAGGTGCCCACTTAATAGTGAAAAAGATCTTTGTTGGTGGCATTAAACAAGACACTGAAGAACATCACCTATGAGATTATTTTGAACAATATAGAAAAATTGAAGTGATTGAAATTATGGCCGACTGAGGAAGTAAAAAAAGAGGGACTTTGCTTTTGTAACCTTTGATGACAATGATTCTGTGGACAAGATTGTCATTCAAAAATATCGCACTGTAAAGTAAAGAAAGCCCTGTCAAAGCAGGAAATGGCTAGTGCCTACTCTAGCCAAAGAAGTCGAGGTGGTTCTGGAAAATTTGATGGTGGTCATGCAGGTGGTTTTGGTGGCAATGAAAGTTTTGATCATGGAGGAAACTTCAGTGGTTCAGGTGGCTTTGGTGGCAGCCATGATGGGGTTGGATATGGTGGCAGTGGAGATGGCTACAATGGATTTGATAATGTTAGAAGCAATTATGGAGATTGTGGAAGCTATAAGAATTTGGCAATTACAAAAATCTGTCTTCAAAGCTGGGTCCCATGAAGGGAGGAAACTTTGGAGGCAGAAGCTCTGGGCTCTATGGTAGTAGAGGCCAATATTTTAGCAAACCGTGAAATCAAAATGGCTATGGTGGCTCCAGCAACAGCATCAGCAGCAGCAGCAGCAGCAGCAGCTATGGCAATGGCAGAAGGTTTTAAACACTTCCAGGAAACAAAGCTTAGCAGGAGGGGAGATCCAGAGAAGTGACAGGGAAGCTACAGGTTATAACAGATTTGTGAACTCAGCCAGTGGTGGCAGGGCCTAGCTGCTACAAAGAAGATATGTTTTGACAATACTCATGTGTATGGACAAACAACTTAAGGACTGTATTTGTGACTAATTATATAACAGGTTATTTTAGTTTCTATTCTGCGGAAAGTGTGAAGCATTCCAGTAAAAAGTTTGAATGTAAACCTTCTTTTTTGCACCCATGCTGTTGTTTGCCAAATGTATGATCATCACACTATGCCTTTTTTAAAACTTATTTTTATTACTTTTAATGAGATAACAATATGAGAGTTTTAAAAAAAATGTTAGTAGTACATTCACAATAATTGACACATTGCATATTGTTGTCCTCATAATAGTTATACAGAGCGCAGGGTGTAGACGTGATAAATTTTCTAATTGATATTGGTAAAGAAAATAAGAAAAATCTTCTCTTTGAACTGAGAGGAAGTAGTTGTATACATAGTCCAATGTTTCATAATTGCAGTGGGTTACTGGTGAAACTGGCAATGCTGAAGGCTATTGATTTAAGCCTCTTACAGCTCATCATACTAATCTAGTTCTGTGTTTTATGCCTCGTAATTAAGCTTTTCTGCTGAGTGATCAAGGACAAGTTAAAGCAAGACTTGTATAACAAAAATTCGTCTTTTGTATCTTCCAAGCTCAAATCCCCTCAGGATTAACGTTGGAACCATGTGCAGTGCTTTGTAGAATTGTTTTCAGTGTCAGCCATAGGGACGAGTCACGGCCACTGCTTGACCAGTTTGCTCAATGTGAAAACCTGAGAGAATGGTTTCTCCCCAGATGACTCTCCCTAGGCACACTATTCTTCATTTATCCTTTTCCTCTGAGGTCTCATAATCTCCTTGAACAGAAAATTTGGGAAACCACTAAGTTATAGTGACAGCACAGGTTCTCTTATGTCCTGAGTCCTCACTGACCTTGAAGGGGTAGAGTCAAAATTATGGCTATCCTCATAGCCCTTCTTTTTCTCCAATTTTTGGTCTCTTAACTTACATTCTCAACCCTCCAGCAGAGGAGCTTCATGATACTATTACTCTATAACATAGGTAATTGAGCTCAACATCACTGGCTTTCTGAATATCAAACATCTTAGACTTAGCTTGACATTGGTATTTTCCTTCAATCACTGATATTCTAATAAATATCTATAGAATATGATAAAAGCAGTTACACATTTTTACACAGAAATTTAGAAATCTAAGGATGTACAAACTTGTAGCATGTCAAGCCTATGCATTTTACCTAGTCTCGTATTCTCAATTAATACCTTTTTTGTGTTTTTGTTAACCAACCATTTACTTGAGAGGGAGTATAGTAATAACTGAGTTTACATTAGAAGCAGTACACATCTAAAAGTCCAAAATGGCACACATTCCAAGCGTAGTTTTAATAAGACTTTGATTTCTACTTAGTTGTGTTATGCCCTTCCATTTTTATTTCTTCTTTAGATTTTTTTATACTACGGAGACTATACAATATTTACAAATGTAGATGTGGTTTATTTCATTTATGAGTATATGTTCAGTATACATCCATTTATACATGAAGTCTTCCAGTTTATCATTCTTTATAGCTGAGTAATATACCATTGTATAAAAATACCACATCTTTTTTAACCATTCTTCAAATGATGGGCATTTTGATTGTTTCCAAGATTTGGAAACAATATGAAGTCTTCCAGTTTATCATTATTTATAGCTGAGTAATATACCATTGTATAAAAATACCAAATCTTTTTTAACCATTCTTCAAATGATGGGCATTTTTATTGTTTCCAAGATTTGGCTATTACAAATTGGGCTGCTATAAACATAGGTGCACAGACACCGCTGTGGTATGATGTTTTCAGTTCTTCTGGGAAAATTCCCAGTAGGGGGATAGCTAGATTGAATGAGATTTCTAGCTCTCGTTTTTTAAGGAGCCTGCACAGCACTTTCCATAATGGTTGCACCAATCTGCATTCCCACCAGCAGTGGAGAAGGGTTCCTTTTCCCCCACATCCTTTCCAGCATTTGTTGTTGGTTGATTTCTTTATGATAGGCATGCTTTCTGGGGTGAGATGGTATCTAAGTGTTGTTTTAATTTGCATTTCACGAATGGCTAGCGATGTGGAGCATTTCTTCATGTATTTGTAGGCTTGCTGAATTTCTTTGAGAAGTATTTGTTCATCTCAGATGCCCATTTCTGGATTGGGTCTTTGAATTTTGGGAGTGTAATGGCTTTTCTTTATAAATTCTAGACGGAAGGCCTTTGTCTGAATACTTACTAGTTAAAATCTTTTCAAAACTTGTGTGTTGTCTTTTCACTCTGTTGGTAATTTCTTTTGATGTGTGAGAATTTCTTAGCCAGAAGAGGTCCCATTTGTTGACACTTTCAAGTGTTAGACGTGCATTTTTATTTTTGTCCGTGAATTTTTTTCCTACACAGATGTCTTCAAGATTTTCTCCGACTTTCTCTTCCAGGAGACTTAGTGTTTTACTTTTAATATTTAGATCTTTAATCCATTTTGACTTTAGTTTAGTGCATGGTGATAGACTTGGTCAAGTTTTAGTTGTTGGCATGTAGAGAGTCATTTTTTTTCAGCACCATTTGTTAAAGAGGCTATCTCTCTTCCAGTAAGTGTGTTTGGCCCCTTTGTCAAAGATAAGGTGTCTGAGTGTGTTTGCATTTGCTTCTGCATCTTCTAATCTATTCCATTGATCCTCAGTTCTATTCTTTTCCCCATACCATGCTGATTTTATTACTGTCGATCTGTAGTATAATGTTAGGTCAGGAATTGTAATGCTTCCTGCCTTATCTTTGTGACCCAGACAAATTCTGGGTCTGTTTGGTTCCAAACAAATTTTAGGAGTGAATTCTCCAGGTCTGTGAAGTATGTTGATGTTATTTTGATAGGAATTTCATTAAATCTGTATAACAGTTTAGGGAATATGGCCATCTTCACAATATTGGTTTTTCCTGTTCACGAGCAGGGAATACTTTTCTATTTTCTGATATCCTCTACGAAGTCTTTTTTTCAGAGTACTGCAGTTTTCATTGAAAAGATATTTTAATTCTTTGGTTAGGTTAATTCCTAAGTATTTCATTTTATTTGGTGCTATCATAAATGGTATTATTTCTCTGATTTCTCTCTCAGTATGTTCATTATCCGTATAGAGGAAGGCCATTGACTTGTATGTGTAGACAATGTAACCTGCTATGCTACTGAACTTGTGTATTAATGCTAGTAGCTTGTTGGTGGAGTTTCTGGGATCTTCCAAATAAATTATCATGTCATCTGCAAATAATGATAATTTAACTTCTTCTTTACCTATTCTTTTTTTTTTTTTTTTGTGGGATCAGGGTTCGAACTCACGACCTTGCACTTGCCCAGCAGGCACTTGTGCCTCGGAGATATCTCCCCAGCCCCTCTTTACCTATTCTTATTCCTTTTATTTCTCTCTCTTGTCTAATGGGTGTAGCTAATGATTCCAGAAATATATTGAATAGGAGTGGTGATAAGGGACATCCTTGTCTTGTACCAGATTTGAGAGTAAAAGACTTCAGTTTTTCCCCGTTTAGAATTATGCTACCTGTTGGATTGTTGTAGATGGCTTTTATCAGGTTGAGGCAGAGGCCCTCTATTCCAGTTTTATTTAGGACTGTGAACATGAATGAGTTTTGAACTTTGTCAAAGGCCTTTTCTGCATCAATTGACACGATCATGTGATTTTTTGGTTTTGGCTCTATTGATAAAGTGTATTGCATTTATAGATTTGCATAGGTTGAACCATTCTTGCATCCCTGGGATGAATCTTTCCTGGTCATGGTGTATAATCTTCTTGGTGATTTGTTGTATTCTAGTGGAAAGTATTTTATTGAGAATTTTTGCATCTATGTTCATGAGAGAAATTGGTCTGTAGTTTTCGTTTTTAGTTACATCTCTCTCTGGTTTTGGTATTAGTGTAAAACTTGCTTCTAGGAATGATCTTGGAAGGATTGTTTCCTTTTCAATTTCATTGAAGTGTTTGGGGAATATTGATGTTACGTCTTCTTTAAATTTCTTGTAGAACTCAGTAGTGAATCCATCAGGTCCCGGGCTTTTCTTTGTCAATTGGTTTTTTATTACATTTCGTATTTCACTGGCTGATATTGGGTTATTAAAAGTTCTTATATCTTTTTGATTGAGTTTGGGTAATTTGTACTTTTCTAGGAATCTGTCCATTTCATCTGTGTCTTCAATTCTGTGAGAGTAAAGCTTCTCAAAGTAGCTATTTATGATCCCCTGAATCTCTGCTCAGTCTATAGTAATTTACCCCTTTTCATTCCTTATTGCTTGAATTTGAGTCCTTTCTTTCGTCTTTTTGATGAGGTTATCTAGGGGCTTATCAATTTTATTTAATCTTTCAAAGAACCACCTTTTTGATTCATTAATTCTTTGTATTGTTTTCTTTGACTCAATTGAATTAATTTCTGCTCTAATCTTTATAATTTTCTCCCATTTTTGGGCTTTGCATTTTGTTTGCTTTCCCATTTCTAGTTGGCTTAGGTGCTGCATAAGAGTATTTATTTGTTCCTGTTCTGATTTCTTAGTTTGTGAGTTCAGAGCTATAATTTTCCCTCACCAACTGCTTTAATTGCATCCCATAAATTCCTGTATGTTGTGTTTTAATTTTCATTAAATTGTAGATATTGTTTAATTTCTTGTTTAATTTCATCTGGAACCCACTGGTTGCTGAGAAGAGTGTTGTTTAATTTCCATGCAATCCTGGAGTTCCTATAGTTTCTTTGGTCATTTATTTCCAAATTGACTGCAGTGTTTTCAGGTATTGTTCATGGGATAGTTTCTGTTTTCTTGCATATACTGAAGCATGACCTGTGGACTTATATGTGATCTATTTTAGAAAATGTCCCACGTGCAGCTGAAAAAAATGTGTATTCTGAAGTGGTTGGTTGGATTACTCTGTGTATGTCCAGTAAGTCCTGTTTTTCCAAATTCTTTTTTTTGGTTCTGCTACTTCTTTGCTAATTTTTTGTCTGCTTGACCTATCTTTTTCAGATAGGGGTTTGTTAAGGTCTCCTGGTAAGATTGTGGTATTGGATATTAGATTTTCCATGTCCATTAAGATTTGTCTTGCATAACTTGCTGCTCCCTTGTTGGGTGCATATGTATTTACAAGTGTTACCTCTTCATCTTGAATTTTTCCCCTAACCAATATGTAGTGACCTTCTTTATTTCATTTGGTCAATCTTGCTTTGAAATTTAGACTGTCTGCAAGAAGGATTGCTACCACTGATTTTTTTTTTTTTTTTTTTTTTTTTTTTTTTTTTTTTTTTTTTTTTTTTTTTTTTTTTTTTTTTTTTTTTTTTTTTTTTTTTTTTTTTTTTTTTTTTTTTTTTTTTTTTTTTTTTTTTTGGGTTGCTGGAGCAGGTAGTATTGTTTTCCGTCCTTTAACTTTTAGCCTATGCTTTTCTTTATGAGTTAAGTATGTTTATTTGTATACAGCATATTGTTAAGCTTTGTTTCCTTATCTGTTCAGCTATTCTATTTCTTTTAGTTGGAGAATTGAGTCCATTTAAATTGGTGGTTATAACTGAAATGTATTGAAATGATTGACATGACTTTTATTTACTACTGTTACCATTTTTTCTCCTATGTTTAGTTGGTTATCCTATTTGGTAGGATCTTTCTGTTGTCTTTTGTTGAATTTGGGTCATTTTGGACTCTCTCTAAAATATTTGTTAGTATCCTGTGCAGTGTTATCTTTGATGTCATGAAATTCTTTAGTTGTTCCTTGTTGTGGAAATATTTCAGTTCTCCTTCATAATTGAAGGAGAATTTTGCTGGGGAAAGCATTATGGGCTGAAATTTGTTTTCATGGAGTACTTAAAACACTCTGAAAAACAAAACAAAACAAAACAAAACAACAATAAAAAAACCCACTCTGCTCCGTGCTCTTCTTGTCTTCATGGTTTGTGAAGAGAAATCCGCTGTTATTCTGATGGGTTTTCCTTTAAATGTGATCTGTTTCTTTCCTCTAGCAGTTTTTAGAATATTATTCTTTTCATGGATTTCTGGGATCTTGACTATTATATTTCTGGTTGTGTTTTTAGTTGGGTTGATGTTATTTGGAGTTCTGTATGGTTCAGTTACCTAAATGTCCAATTATTTTCTCATATTTGGGAAGTTTTCTGCTATTACTTCTGCCCATATTCTTTTTATATCATTTGTATTGACTCCTTTCTCATTGGTTTCTATTAATCTGACGTTGTTCATTTTTGCATTATCTTGCAGATGTTGAATTATTTTTTAAAACTAGTTGTTTTTAAGAGATCCTCTCTTACTTTTTCACTGGCTGTGCCTGTGTCGTATTTTCACTTTCATTCATATGGTTTTGCCAACTTGTGTTTGAGATTTTATTTTCTTTTACATCTCTTTGAAACTATTTCATGCGATCTGTTTTTCCTATATTGTTCAGTCAGGAAATCCATCGTGTTTCTGTTCTCCTCTAATTTTTTATCAATGCCTTCTTCAATATTTTTTGGGGAAGGGTGATGTGGCTGGGCCAGCGCTGTCCTCACTATGTCTGCCATTTTCAATTTTCAGAGCCTATTGACTGTAATCTTGCTGCTTATATGTACCTGCGCTTATATCTGCTTCCTGACACCCAGCATCCTGGACAAAAACAAAACCGGACTACTGGGGATATTTTGGAAGTGCGCCAGAATTGGTGAATGAAAGGGCCCTTATGTGGCAGTGTGCTGCGTGGTGATGGCCTTCAGCATTCTCTTCATGTAGTAGCTCGGGGACAGCGGGACTTCGGGGAACAAGAACTTGCTTGCAGAAGACAATGGAGAGCATGGTTAACCCTTTGATCTCTGAACACTGCATGCGATACATTTTCAGATGCTGTTCTCTATTTTTGTGTTACTGGACCAATGTTCTACATAAATAATTAAGATGCAAGCATTAATATGGCAAGATTTCAGTAGTCGTTAGCAGCGAACCTCAGTACTGTCACCACAATATTACATTCTGCAAGTGTTACTGTGTCATGGCAGATACCAACTTTGAGTAAGGTATCTTTAAGCAACAAAATCAGTAAATTATTCAAGTTCTTTTAAAAAAATATTTTTTGTCTTTCATTATACTTACGTTTTCTCTCTCCAGTTCAGAGATTATTTCTGCAATGTTCTCCTCTTTACCTTTTTGCATTTGTTTCCTTACTTTATATGTTAGTAATTTAGACATGTCTTTTTTTTTTTTTTTTTTTACTTCAGGGGTTATTTTTGTTCTGGTTCCCTCTATATGTTTCTACAATTGTTTTTCCACTTCAGATTCTATTAATTTATGCATTTCTTTTTTATTTCAGATGTGATCTCTGATCTGAGTTGCTCTATATGTTTCTGTACTTGTCTGTCTACCTCGGATTCATGGGTTTCAGCTTTATGATTCTATTTTCTTCCATGGTAGTGTCTCCTGTATTTGATTTGAGTGGGCTTGATCCCTGAAATTGCATCTTACTCCTTGTCGCTATCATTTTATACAGCAGTGATCTCTGCACTTTGGTCAAGTTATACTGTTAGTGCCTATGGCAGTTTGGTCTGGAACCACACCAAACTTGTTCCCCTCCAGATGTGCCTGGCTGTGTGTCTGAGCTAGGGACACTGGCTCCTGTGAAGCCTTGTAGGTCTGGACCATGGGTGGAGTCAGAGCTCTGGAGTTGAGGAGTCTGGCAAGTGAGTGGGCCAGACAGGATGCTGGATGGTATTGGAACTGGATCTTGGGTGGGAGGAGCTGGGAAATGGAGGCAGGCTGAGGGACCTTACCTGGTAGGTGCGTGGGCAAGATGGAATGGCGAATCCACACAATGTCTTTTAAAAAAAATGTGCTGTGTAAAGTTAGTCTACTCTGAACCCATTTTGGTTAGTATTTGCAATAGTATGAAGTTAGAATTTCTTCAGGGTAATGTCAAGTTCCACTTAAAATTTCTTAAAATTGCTTAAAGAAACCATTGTCTTCAGAAACCTTGGTGTAGTTGCACTGATATTGTTTTGACCTCTCAATTTGA
Organism: Myocastor coypus; assembly: GCA_004027025.1. NCBI lineage: Eukaryota > Metazoa > Chordata > Mammalia > Rodentia > Myocastoridae > Myocastor > Myocastor coypus. Next base: position 2,718 of record PVJA010018327.1, on the reverse strand, counting down.
TGATTGAAAATTTCACCCAAGGAAACAGCCAGCTAGTTGGTTATAAAAAGGATTGTTGGCACATCCTATATATCTAAGTTGAATAATGGTATCAGATACAGTGATAGATGGAATTGAAGCTATGTATCATCCATTACCATGTATAGTCAATAAACAATTTAATTCTCTTGAAAAAAACATTCTTAACATTGATGTCATTTAACACCCTCAATTCTTTCTAAAACTCTCAGCTCTGCCTGTGGGGAATGGTGATGACAAGCTATGTATGATCAAAACACTGCATCTGAAAAGATGATTATCATACTATGTTTAAAATATAAGACTAAGATATATGTCCTATAAATTGAAGAGGTGGTTTTGCATTATGTGTACATAGCCCAAGTATAATTCACATGTAAATGTTTCTTAGAATATTACACATATATGCTCAAGTTCAGTATTAAAGAGATTACTGAAAAAATATTGTGGTTTTTTTTTTTTTTTAGTGATGATTCAAAGTCCTATGAGAATCTGAGTGGACACATAGCCTTATCTAAAGATGTTCAGGGGCATCTTAGATCTGCACAACCACACGAGACAGGAAGTCAACAACTTTGATACCAGTACAATTGAAAAGTACAAACTGAGGCTCCAGATCAGCACAGGGCGGAACACTCAGAAAGGATAAATGATGTGTGTGTCTGTGTGTCTGTCTGTCTGTCTATCTGTCTGTCTATCTATCTATCATCTATCATCTGTTGTTTTCTTGAGATAGGGTTTCACTACATATTTTAGTGTCACCTTGAACTTACTGTGTAGCTCAGTTTGGCCTCAAACTTGCAGTGATTCTCCAGAGTGCTAGGATTTCAGGTGTGCAACACAGCTTTAGCTGGATAAGCTCTTCTTATTTATTTATGTACTTATTAATACAAGGTCTAAAAGGTCCCACTACATGGATCAGACTTGTAGTGATCCTCCTGTTTTCAACCTGACAAGTACTGGGATTACAGACGTGTGCTACTATGCCCAGTCTCAGTAGCCATCTGAGTGCGCCTTGCAAGTGGGGCCAGCACAGTATAGCCTGCCTAAGCCGGAAGGCACTTTAATCTGTTGAGCTATCTGGCCAGTCCTAAGGCATTCTTAAGAAGTACCCTATTAATGATATCTATTGAGAATGTCATACATTTTTAACTAAATTTAGAGGCTTTCTAAATTTCTTTATAGGAAATATTCAATATTGTATACTTGTCTTTTAAACAGGTCCAGCCCTCTCTGCTCTGTAAGTGCTTTTCTGTATGTAGACTTTTAAAAAGAAATTAAATATATTCATACAAAATAAATACAAGGGAGATAGCTCCGTGGCACAAGTGCCTACTGGGCAAGAGCAAGGTCGTGAATTTGAACTCTGGTCCCACAATAAATAAATAAATAAATAAATAAATAAATAAATAAATGCAAACATCAATTTCAATAAAATGAGTTTCCTTCATTTTTCATTAAAAGATACTGTTCCATAATGTGAACAAATCTGTAGTACACATACCATCTATTTACCTTATCACTAGATCTGATATAAATTTGCATTGCTGATACATCTGTTGTTAGGCTTTCATATCCCAAATTCCCATAGTGGCCTAAAAAAACCGACAGCAAACCTTCCTAGAGAGCCTGTCCTATAATCAGGGGCTTCAATGCAGGCAGTCACTTGGAATCTCTAGTAATTAATTATCGTCACTTGTCTCATTGACAGCTGGAGACCACATTTACCACACCAGCTGCCTGCCTGGTACAATACTATATTTGTTCTAAGCCCCTTGGGTGATCCTTGCTGCATGCGAAATAGCAGCAGTTGTGGCTCCATTTGCTTCTGCATAGATGCTTTATGCCTGTGTCAAGACTATGGCAACTGTGAGATGACTCTAGGACCTGCGTAGAGAGAACAGAAAATTATTAAATCACAAGTGGAAGTTAAAAGAGCCACCAATAAAATAGCTCTAAATTGTGAAATATTTAAAGCCTTACCTAATTGTTTTGTCTATTAGGACATTAATGTTGGGATTTTAGGTGGAAGTTCAAACTCTGAACAAGAACCTCTGGGAATGTTCTTGTCCAGCTATAGAAAGAAGTTTCATACAAAACTTATCTTACCAGGTAGTGAGTGAAACATAATTATTAGAGCCCAGTCTGTCACTAGATTATATTGATTGACATAACAGCTATTGTAATAGGAGCCAGGCAACATGTAATATCTCACGCTCTTATCCATTGCTTTAAATATCAGTTATCATACTTCTAATACATCAAAGCAAATCTGAGTATTATAAGAAAGTTTTGAATTTGATTATTTACTCAAATAAAAATCTTCATATGTGGGGTCCTGCGGGATGATTAAGTGGTCTAAAGCGCCTGCTTGGGAAAGCTTGGGTGGCTTCAGGGACCATGGTTCGATCCTCGGCACCACATGCTACGCCAGTCCTGCCCTCAGGGTGGGCTGAGCTGGCCATAAAAATGAGTGAATAAACAAACAAATAAATGTTCTAAAACAAGAAAAAAAAATAAAATAAAAGTTCTTTAAAAAATCTTCATATGTGATGATATGAAGAGCTAACAGTCATAATCTGAAAGTTTAGGAATGTAGAGGCTGCTTTTTAAGCCTATGTTTCCTTTTTTTTTTTTTTTCAATTCTTTTATTGTTTAAATTTAACAATGGTTATATTACATATTTTCATCATCGGATCA